>BMAO01023784.1:0-18913 GCA_019973975.1 Trichonephila clavata
CAAAAGTGGGGTTGTGGAGAATCTTTGCAGCTTGTCTTAGGAAAGAGTCCTATTTGCTGATCAGTTTCTGTTTGTCAGTCGAACGTTGCTTCACTAACCGAAAGTATTTAGTTTTTACAGGAGCATTTGATTCACAAGATTCTGATATCTTGATTTAAGTTGATAACGCATGTACTTACACTTAAAAATGTTGATAATTAAAATTTTTTTTCGGATACTTGTCTTCGTTATAAACTACTTAATTGAATCAGCAGTTTGAAGAAGGGAATGAACCCCCAAACTGTTTAGGGGAGAATATCTTAAAAAAAACTTACAACTTTCTTATTTTTCTTAACCAAATTTTTGTGTGAGATTCTTACATTAATATTCGCTTATTTTTTATGCAACGAAAATACAGACATATCATAAGCAAGAAATCAGTTACACAAATAAAATCTCTTAAATACAGGAATGAATATTTTTAACGCACGTGTTCGTTGCTGTAGTAGCAAATAAATTTTAAAATATTTATCTCTTAGTAGCAACATTAGAAAAATCTGATTCCGGATCGAATAAAAAATAATTGAAAATCGATCCTTAAACGTGAAACTGGCGAGGCTTTTAAAAATTTTCCTCAGACATCAGCTGGAGCTGAGAGAGGATTTTCTGCTGCAGGGTTATTCATAATAAAACTAAGAACTAGGCTGAGTGATAAAAACGTAAATTGCTTATGTTTTCTCAAATCACACTGTAAAAAGAAATGGTTAACATATTTTATATTTTTTGAATTTTTAGCTGAAAAATAAATGAGTATAAATTTTGGAATTTATATGTATCCTTATTTTATATAATTATTGATATCAATTAAAAATAAAATATTTGTTTTAAAATTTTTCCAAAATTTAATCTATTTCGGGAATCTTGGGAATTACAGTTATATTCCCAGGATTTCCTGGAATTTCCCGGGAATGGAAAAGCCGGGAAATTAGAAACCCTAATCAAATTGCAAAAAATAAATTTTCTATCTGATGGGAAACTATTTTTATAATAATTTTTCTATCGGAGTATTCTCGCACATCGGAGTATTTGCAATAATTTCTTAATTCTAAACAATAATTTTTTAAACGCAATCATTATTTTAAAATTGATTATGATTAACTATTATTATAGAACTATTTTTAAGTATTTAAGTTTGCGTATTTTTTAAAATTATTTGAGAATTCTGTAAAACTACTTTCACTGCTATAATCTTCTTTGGTAGTGAAATAAAAATCACACACATTTTAATTGGAAGTAAAAGTTTATACATTTTCTTTTCCAATAAAATTTTTAGGGTTCGAGCATTTCCTAAATTTTGATCTTATACATTTACTAAAATAAAAATTATCTGACGTTTTTTCTTATAAAATTCAAATTTTATTAGGATATTCATAAAAATATATACGCGGTAAAAGTGCGTGAAAAATAATTTAAAGTAAAAGGGAATTTTTTTAAAATGAGAGATCAAGTTTAAAGAGTTGTATAAAGTACATTAGCCTCAAAACATTATTTCTCTAAATTTTTCTATCATCTTATGCAAAAATATTAGATAATATTTTTTGTCAAACAATATTATTTAAAAATAATAGCGCAGTAAAATGTGATTTATGTCATGCGATGAATCTGATTTTAAGAAATCAGATTTAAATATTTGTGGAATATTTCTTTTGATTGTGCCCCTTTTTTGGGGGAAGGGGGAGAGGAAGGTAAGGGTGGGAATAAAATCGAACTCTCTTTATAAAAATGCCTAAGTGAAATAACAATCAAGCAATAACACCGAGAAATTAAATTACTATTCAAGGCTCATAATAACTTTCAGTAGATATCAGCTACAAATAAACACCAATATAGAACACAATCATCAACACTCCAAAAATTCTCTATCCAAACCCTATTTACCACTTTCCCTTAATTTAACGAAGGGTGGACAAACGATTACGACAGACGATTTACTACAGGTTCTTTTCTTCCTTTTCTTTTCCCGCAGACGAAAACCACTGAGTGAATTCAATATTTGCTTTGGCAACGTCTCAAATCAAAAGGTGGGATTGACAGAATGAGGAGGGATACGGGGGGGGGGATCGCCCGGAGCTTGGCCCTGCATCACAACTGCCATTATGATAATGTTTCGTCGTGTGTGTGTATTTGGGCTAAGACTTGCTGCGGTTGGCCGATAAGGGTTTTAACGCCACTTCGGGTTACCCGCACTCTCGTTTGGTGGTGGGGGTGTGCTGCCACCGTCGGGAGAAAGATTGGTACGCGATGATAAAGAGAAGGGGTCATTTTTCTTTTGGGCCGAAGTAGAGGTAGGAAAAGGAAATGTGTAGACAGTGAAATGAGCCATTTGTGTTTTTGAGGGTGTTGTGGGAGAATCGTTTGGGTAAAACAGCAAAGGAAAGGAACAATGGAAATCGTTTGTAGTAATAAAGTAGATAATACTGTATGTAATGTTTTGTTACAAATAGAAATAATTATGAGAAGTCTAATATAATTCGTATCATAAAATAATTATTACAAAATAGACGATAGAAATTAATAAAAGATAGTTAAAGAGGATGTTTGTAAATAATTCTTTATTAAATTACACCCATAACTTTTTTTTATTGAATACAGATAAAATAATTTCCGTGCACCACCTACTATTACCATTTTGGAATAGGAGTTAAATGGGTCATCTTTTAAACAACTCGCTGAGGCAGTATGTAATATTTTTCTTTTTTTGGAGAGTCAGTTAGGTGACATCATTTTCTCAGAGTCAAACTATGTCAATTTTAATTAAACGGGCGAAGTTTTTTGATCGACATGTGACTTTTATTATTAGTACGGCCTTGTAAGCTCCCGTTAGTCAAAATATCACTATTAAATTAGGAAATGGGTTGGGGGGGGGGTCGCAGTATGTTATGATGTGATGGAGGTTTTGAGTATTCCACATTTTCAAAAAAGTGTTAGTGAACACTTAACCAAGTGATATGGTTTTATTATTTTCCAGTACTTATATGACCCCTCCCTTTCACCCTGGGCCCACTTGATGTTAAATTTCAGGATATGCTTATATAAGCGAGAACCGTAGATATTTCTGAAGAAATAAAAGAAATCAGACTGATTTCTTCTTAAGTCTCGAATGCAATCCCTGGGAATTTACTAAGAAACGAATTATAATGAAAATTATCATGACTACATAACATTTCCTACAAAAGATAAATTGAAATTTATTTTACCAATTTACAAGCCATCAAGAGGATAATGCTTTCGCTACCATTAAATCCTACCTGGCCATATTTAAATGCCTGTTTTCCCCATAGTGAATCTAGTTTTCATGCAGTTATGCTACATAACGTGGTAAAGGTGGTAGGAAAACAGTCTTAAGTAAAGACCGAGTTTTTGGATAACAAGGAAAGGGTAACACGTGCTGTAAAAAATACAGATAGTACCATGTTGAGTGGAGTGTTGCAGGAATTGGACTACTGTATTGATGCATACTGTGTAACCAAGGTTTCACAATTACAACACCTGTAAAGTATGTAAATAGAATCTGAAATGTGTGACGGATCTATACGCGTCCTTTCACAAACTCCTTGGAATTCCTTTAGGGCCAGCATTCTTTCAACCAATTTTCTCCGAGGACAGGAAAACGTGATTATCCAAATTAAGTTTAATATATATATTCTGGATTCACGAGTTTTGAGAGTTAGTGAAGTGAGGATACATTGGAAGTGAAGTGGATAGCTTGGATGTGAAGTGAATAGATGAGAAGCAAGCAAATCGACAGTAATACTTATACGTAAATAGTGTAAGACGCGAGAAGTTAGAATCTCGAAGAAGTGCTTAAGTCAACTATTAGAGAAGTGTTTAAGGCCACGTCTAAAAGTTTAAGGGATTGCAAGAGTTCAGGTACTGTGCTCTTATTTCAAATAGAGGTAAGAGAGTTAAATTATGAGTGCGCTTCTTAAAACAAGCTTTGTATAAGTTATCGTAATAATATATTTGAATGAGCGTATATATTATCCCTACACTATCTTGTCTCACCTTAGTCCTCTAGTTGATCAAATTTATCTTACTTAGAGTATTATTGTGTCTGTGTTGTGACAAATAAACAATTGAAGTTTATCATGTCGTTTGATCATTTAGTTCCTCCCACACATCTAACCGGGTTAGAGGGAAGAATGAATATAAATTCCTTACAGATTTATCTGTATTCTTTCGAAAGTTCTTTTTTTTTGCTGTTTAATCTTAGTTTCTTTTACTATGTGCTTCGAAACTCTGAAAGGAATTATGAAGAAAAATCCTGTATTTTAATAATTTTTATGCATATTCATTTGAGAAAGTTTCATTTTTTAGGCATGCGAATGTTTTGACATCAATCTGTACATAAATAATATCTATTGACATTTTCGTATATGAAAAGAAATGGAATAGGCCCTTAAATGGCTTTCTTGAAAAACAAAATATTTTTGGAGAGAACCCTTTAAATTTACAAAGAGAGCATCTGTTCTAATGATATCCATTACAGTAGAGTCCAGAAAACTCTGCTTAACGCGAGCCGAAGTGTGGCTGAGTTTGCGAAAATGCTGGATTATTGTGGATGAGATTAAAAAAGAATAAATACGACTGTATTGCACTTTTATATATTGTTTTCTTGAGAATACAGCATAAAATAAACTTCCCACATACCTTTAAACAAAGGAAAAGTACGTACTCTACGAAGGCACAATTTTTTATTTCCAATGGCGTAATACAAGACAACTGCAAACAAAATGAGAAACAGAGAATATTGGCAAAAAACAAAGGGCAACACAAAAATAATGAAAGAAAAAAAAAAGAAACGAGCCTTACAGTAGTCGCATACGATATGTAACATCTGACATGTTATCGTGGTAAATTAGCAATAGCAACTTAAATCCTGAAAAAAATGAATCGAGTATGATTGGAAATAATTTTCTATGGAATAATTACATCTTTAATGAAAATTTTATTTAATTAACACAAGGAGTAATGCAATTTTTTATCAAAAATAATTTTTCTTGTTCAATTTGGGGAAGAGTGGTAGTGATAATTTATGATAACTAAAATATGACACATATACTTGTGATTTCAAAGTATTTAAAATCCGTTGAAAAATAGCGTCAATAACAGAAACACTGTTAGTTGTCGAAAAATTTCGATTTGTGTTCATTTCGAGCTTGAGTTCACATTAAAAAAAAGCTATGAGTCGCTCGGCAAACTGAAGTTAACTTTAAAATCACCACTCAAAATCATGGGAAGCGATTGATAGTTTTTCTTTTAAAAAAAGGAGCAGAACCACCTTCGGTAATGGTAAAAGTAAAAAATGCAGGAAATCTTTAATTTTTTGAACGTTTGATTCGGAGAAATGAAACTGTTTGTCCATTTTCAAATAAGCATTTTGCCGCACATATGTCCCCCCCCCCAATATCTTGATTAATAATACCCAGTCCACTTGTTTGACGATAAGTAATTCCATATGTCGAGCCACAACATGTGAGTTGTTCTGTTTGCGATAGATTGCAACACCAGCTGCTCTGTGACCCGGTTTAAATTGTACGCAGCGATCGAAGTCAGGTATCGAAACACGTTCGTCATTGTCTAACCTCGTCTCTGCCTAAAAGACTTAGCTCTTCTCTGATCCTAAAGTGAGAAAACAAAACGAAGATCCCACGGCCTAGACCGTGGGGGATGGGGCGGAGCCCCTCCGAATGAAGGAAGGAAAAACAGGACTTCACTGAATAGCGACGCGCTCCCCCAACTTCCTGTTACGCATTTCCGTCCCTTTTCACGAAATCACTCCCACAAATCTTCCAGCAATCGAGAGAAAAAGTGTTACGCATCAATAAGAAAAGAAAACACAAGTCCACAGTATAGTCATATAAATCACACATTTCATGTCTGCCCTTCCAATATCTGCTCCACATGGATCCAGAGCTGAGTGCACAGCAGCGTGCCAAATGAATGGTGTCCATTTCTTCATTGGAGTCGCACAGTTTACAAAGTGGACTCTGGGCAATGCCTAACAACAAGAACCACACGTTCTATTTTTATAGGAGATTTTAATGGCCATTCACCAGCATGGGGTTATAAAGAATTAAATGAAGCTGGAATAGAAGTGGAAGACCTCTTGCTGTCTTCTACTTACGAGTTGTTATTCGATCCTAACGACTTACATACATATTTACATTACAATGGTAATACATACTCGCCAGACCACTTACTTGTTTCGTCAGATCTCATTCAACGTACCAAGAGAATCCTTGAAAATCCTGTCTCAGGACAGCAACAAATCATTGCAGAAATCCCTTTTCCTGTTTCGGGAAAAAAGCCCTAATTTTACAAAAATATCGTGGAATTTTAAAAAGGCTAACTAGAATAAATACAGAACTTTGACAGAGTTTGCTTTAGACCCTGAAAATGTAAATTTTGAGACATCTGTCAATCATATCACCAAATTTGTTTCAAATAAGGTTATAAGTTGTGCAAAAAAATGCATTCCAAGAGGTAGATGTAGGATTTATAAATGTTTTTGGTCTGAAGAACTCAAATCAATGAAAGAAAAAAAACATAGATCATTTACTATAGAAAAATTAATGAATACGTAGTATAGAGTGGCCACACGCAGAAATTTTTCAAGTGGGGGAGGGTTTGAAAGTTCACCATTCATGTATCATGTTCCAATGCGCTGCCCAACATATTCTTTTGATATTGTCGATTTTCGGGGGAAAAAACAGTAAAAAATAAATGATTGAATGAATTATTAGCATTAATTAGTAAAATTAATTATTAATAACAAGTACTTAATTAAAAATTTACGTACTATATACAAAGGATTATAATCCATCGAAAAAAAATCAAGGTCTTTGGGAGGATGATCCGGACCCAGGGGCTCCCCCCCCTTTTGTGTGGACCGCTAATAGTCTACAGTAATTTACCTGATCAGACGCACATCAGAAATATACTTCGTGAAAGCATGAAGCTGTCTATAAAGAAAATTAAGTAGCTGACTTTGCAAAAACTGGCAACTCTTTTTAAAGAAATGCGTTAAGTCCAGTTGTTTTCCATTCTTCACTCTGCATTTTGCTGCACGTGGGTCTGGTTTCAACCTGCTAGGGAGTGACCGAGTTATTCAGACTGCCGGCTTTTCGGGACTCTACTGTACTGGTATAAAGTATTCCAAGCTTGGCGGAAAAAAAGACTATATAACCTTGGAAATTATGAAACAAATCATCAAGTAACTCCAATGTCGAGATGAATATAAATCTTTAAAGTTTTAACAATAATACTTAAAAAAATTGTAAATTACCAAATTTAAAAAATAAATAAATAAAGATACTAAACTTGTTTATAATTAATTTCCTAAGTTACGAGTTTACATAAAAAAAAACACAGCAAGCATGACTTTTAAATTTGAAAAGAAACAGTCCCAATTCAAATGACATCAAAAGCCGTAGCTAATACTCCTCCTAACCCTTAATATAACGGTGTGGCTGTATCTAAACAGTGATGTTAGATCAGGTTCTATTATTAGCCGACTTTGAACATTGTATTCATTCCATTGGAGGTTAGAATAATATAACCCTCACAGAGGACTTCCCGAAATTAAAGGATCATTCACCATTCCCGGAGCCTTTGTTGAAGGAATTTCTCCTATTTACCCCTGAATGGTGGTCACTGTGGTTAACCTTAGATTGAATTAAAACCACCCGTTATATTTGTTATTATGTATCGGGATTTGGTTGCTTCGTACTGTCGAAGTAAATGCTGTTTTCACAAATTTTGTAATTCTTTGTATAAGAAGGAAGTGAGAATAGAGTGTAACAAGAGTATATTGTACTAGTCGTTATCCATCCACTTTGCTAAGTATTTCAGAATATTTTTATGACTATATATTACGGTCTAAATCTTAGCATTACGCTTTGGGTTGTGTTCATATAATTGAATTTCTAAACCGGAAGTATATATATCTTTTATGCCTACATTGCCTCCCTCCTTTGGCAGTCAATTTCTGCAAAACCCCATTTTAAATGATTTCCCTTCAACAAAAGAAACATGTCTAGAAATTTTCAAGTTTGTATGTATAGTAGTACAAAGAGGGGAATTTTTGTCAATAATCCCGCGCGAAAACCCTTGGTGGTCGATTTCGACAAAAACCCATTCTTAGTGGGCCTCAATAAAAGAAACAAGCCTGCCAAATTAAAAAAGGTAGGTGGGTGTGGTTCCGCATATCTCGTGATGTGTAAAGAAGTGAGTTGCTTTTCTCTTTTATATATATATTATATTACTAGCCATTACCCTCCCGCATTCCCGGGTTTTTCATCGTATTGAATGAAACTATATTTAAATTTAAAAAAAAAAACTCAGTGGCGCAACAGCCCATGAAGACCTGGACCTACTGTGCTCATCTCAGTTTTCATGACCTTGGGCACTGAGGTGCATGAGTGGATGTTCTGGCCGCGTGGTTAGTCTGACGTGGAACTCGAAGTGCTTAGTTCCAACAGCAAGCTTTATTGACCAACTGAAGAGATGAAAGGCTGAGTTGACCTTGCTTAGTTTCTGGATTTATATGTAAATTATTGATAGTAAGTCTTGCCATCAAGCTTTCATATATATAGAAAAACATTCTTATAGCTTCCGCCTCTTAATTTAAAAAGAGACTTGAATTTCTAAAATAAAAGTCTATTTTTATTTTATGCCTCGCAACACCTCTTGGGAGTCGATATTAGCAAAATCTCTTCCTTGTAGACCTTTAGCCATCAAAAGAATTATGCCCGCCAAATTTCTAGTGGTTATACCTAATAGTTCCACTGATCTGGTGACGAACGTGAGTTGCTTTTCTCTTATATATACATTACAAAAATATACAAAAAATAGTTATATACCTAAGATAACTATAGTCATGATAGAATAGATTTAGCCACAGAAATACTAGAGCAAACTCCTAGCCTTAGGAACCAGGAATGCAGGGTAATGGCTAGCATATATATATATATATATATATATATATATATATATATATATATATATATGCTAGCAATTACCTGATCTCTTCACTTGATATTTCAAGAAGTTGCATGAATTTATACTTCGTATATTAAAATTATTAATAAATAAGTCTTACAATTAAGCCTACATATTTATTTTAAATCATTCTTATAGCCTTCACCTCTTAATTTAAAATAGAATGGCATTTCCAAAACAAAAGTCTATTTGTATTTCACGCCCCCTTAACCTCTCTTAGAGTCGATTTCTGCATAGCTCATTTTTAGTGGATCTCTTTTATTCAAAAACAGAAACATGCTTGATAATACTAGAGTCTAAGTGTAACAGTTCAAAAACGAGATTTTTTTTGTATATAAAGCCCCCGCAACCCTCCCTTGGGAGTCGAATTCCGTGAAACGATTTCTTAGCGGATCTCTACTCAACAAAAGAAACATGCTTGCCAAATTTCAATTCTGTAAATTCGTTTCGAAAAGCTTTTGATGAGTGAGTGAGCCTTTTTTCTCCTATAAATAGATAGATAATTCTATTATCAGGCAGTTTTTAATCAAAATATTTACTATATACTAGATTTTTTTTATAAATAAAACATTACGTATGTTAGTGTTTTCTTTATTTCAGAATGAACATTGCGTAATAAATTATAATTTGATGCAGCTGAACACCCACCGTGTAGAGAAACTCATTAACGTTAAATCTGTTGTGACTCAAGTTCTCACGTTGGGGTATTGTGGAAGTTAGGAGAGTGGGGTGCAGGTTCAAGCAGCGTCCTAGTCACTTGATAGCGGTTTAAAATTAAGAAATTCATCGCCAATAGCGCTCATTTTGCTTAAAACCAATGCTTCTAAAAACTTTCAATATTTGCAATCCAATTTCAATCATTATTTTCACCCCCCCCCCCTTATCGTCGATTTCCGCTCAGCAAAAATAACACATTGTTGCAAATTTTTGTGTAATGGAATCTTAAAACAATGTAAACAATTTATATCTGGATGTGTAATACGTTAATATTACTTTCTGTTGTATTTATTTTATGTTAAATATGTAATATTCGCAACAACGCCGTTCCTTGCATTATAATGGCGATTCAAGGGAAACATAACGAAATGTTGGTGATAGAGCCAAGTTGGCATCATTTTTGGCTACCATGTCGGCAACTTGGTGAAGGATTGAACGGTGCAGAAGTTGATATGCTATAGCGCCACCTGGTGGGGAACTACAACAAAAAGGAATGCACAAAAACCTTTTCCAAAAAAGAATACATATATTTGCCAATTTTCATAGTGATCGGTTGATAATAAAATCATAAAAAAACGTGCATGAAAATAAATTATAAATTTTTATTGTATTTATAGTTCACTATTTAGGCGATAATGGCTTACATATAAAAGATAGATATGTGCTGTCACGAGCTTTTTTGTATGTACAGGATAACTCTAACGGTTTTTTATAGCGCACGCCACAATAGCTTGCAAATGGCAGATTTTTTTTTCCTACTCTTACTTAATATTTCTAGTTATATTTTGGACACTTCTCACAATATCTTTATTCCCCTCAGGGGGCTCACCTTCTTTAGGTAAGTACGGGTGTCACAATCCCGAGGTGCCCTAGTGATCTTTTCCTTTTTCCAAGGGGTTTACTGTCTTTGGTCAACACGGGCTTCACGAACCCGGGGTACCCTAGTGACCCTTCTCTATTTTCGACCCTCTTTCTTGTCATTCAATTCATTCTTTCTTTCTCTTCCCGTCTAGACCACAGATATTAAAACAAATGTTTGGCGCAGTATAGCCGAAATCGGCTCTTGCGCCAATAAACCCCAAAATCACTCACTCACTCACTCACAATATCTTTATAAATTATAGCCTATGTATTATTCTGATGTATGAGCTTTTTTTGTAAAGTTTCATTAAAATTCATTTCAGTTGTTTTTGCGTGAAAGAGTAACAAACATCCATACATCCTAACTTTCACTTTTATAATATTAGTAAGGATTATATATCTGTGTAAATGCGTATTTTATTTTTTATAATGTCTGAATGTATTTTGGTTTGCCTCCTTTGGTAAAGAAATCATTTTTTTAAATAATTTTTTTTCGACTTTTTGGTAAGCTCCTGCGCCTTACGTAGGATTATTACGCCCCCCCCCAGAGGGCGCGCCCCACAGTTTGAGAATCGCTCTGCCTTAGATTGCTACTTTAATAAACACTTACTCATCAGGATTTGCTTTCATGTAAAGAAATGCTTGAAGTAAAGCCCTTTTTGGTTTAATTCTCAATGATTTTTTAAAAAAAGAGAAAAGGTTCTAATTACAAACTGACGTTTACCTAGTAAAATGATAAGAAATAATTATATTTATTCTTAAAACTATTCAATTGATTTGAAAAAAATAGTATTTTTCAAAATAAGAGATATAAAACAAAATACTACATAATAATTTTTATTTATGAAACAAAGTAAAACTTTTTTGAATTTTTATCTAATCCATTACTCTTGAAATCACATATTCACAACCATGCAGAATTTTGAAATATACATATTTTGAAAATGAAAGAATTATTTGGCACTTTATATATATATATATATATATATATATAGTTTGATGTCGGTACTTTACGGATTTTTCCGCCAATAGTTCTAAAACTTTAACAAGTTGGGACGATAATTTTTCCCAACAATAATATCAGCCTGGCCACCAAGGATCTATTTGGCGCGATTTCAAAATCACGCCAAAACTAGCAGCGTACCGATGTAAAATTAGTTCCAATTATTCTTATATCTGTCTTATTACGTGTTAGTCACAAATTATACATGGTTTTAAAATAATTTGTTTCGTTTTTAAAGCACCTTCGCAAAAGAAAACGTTCAAAAATATTTTTGATAACAAAATAATGCATCGCAACTGCACAACCATCTTATTCATCCATCTGAAAAGAAAAAAAAAATATCTACAATATCCCAATTTTTTGCTTTTCCCATAAGTTTTCTACATCTCGCAACAAATCCTCACTCTCGACAAAAATCCTCATTTAAAATCGACCTTATCATTTATTAAACCGAAAGGGGGAAAAAACAGGATACTCCCTACAATAATCATTTCCTTTACCCCATCCAATAAGACAACCTCTCTATTTCCGGTGTTCCCCGGGATAATGTCCGAGCGAAGAAAGCATTCAAAATAAAGGACATGATTACCTTCTAAGAGCGAGAAAATCTCAAAGTAGGTAGGGAAAAATTTTTCTCCTTCGAAGAAAGTTTTCTGAAAAAGGGGGGCGAGAGGGAATGTGCCGAACTCTGGAGCATTAGCGTTGCCACGATTTCATAATTCTAGTGGAAAGCCACTTTACTTCCCCGGGTAATTGGTAATAACAATGGAAATAAAAGTGCATAAGGACAATACGGGTGCCGTCATTAGAATAATGAGAAGAGAACTGCGTGCTCCTCAACTCTTTCGCTCTCTACACTTTGCCGAGTTGGAAAGATAAGATCCCAGGAACACTGGCATGAGGAACACGTCCAGATGTCTCTTGCTCTGTGTTCCTGAAAGAACGTTCGAACAGAATGCTTTAAATAGTGGATGTTTGTGGAAGAAAAGTGTAAGGTCACAGATGAATATTTATATGTTTAATAATAATGTAACACACTGATCTGTTCTTTGTTATTGAAAGGTATATATTTATATTAGCAGTTACCCGCCTGCTTTGTGCTTGGAATTTCATGATGTTGTATGGTTAAAATATATACTGTGGCTTTAAGTTAAGGTCCGAACACGTTCGGAGTACTTTTTAACAAAATAGCATATTTAAACATTATAATTGTGCTTTTTTAGGACTCAATACCAATAAATACTAAGATTTGACTAACGTTTAAAATAAATTACCTAAATTTTACAAAAATCACGATTATAAGTGAAATTATAGCATCATTTTTGTAAAACTTCAAAGAAATTAGAGAAAAAAAGCAATAAACTTATATTATAAAAGTATTACTAAAACAAATAAGATGCATTTATCTAGAAAGTATACTAAAATTTGAATGCTTTATTAAAATTTGAAAATTTTAACACTGATTGAGTAAACATTATAACATAACAATATTTATGAGACATTATTTAAATAACAAGCCATAACTCAAAACGTATTCATACAATAAGAATAATTTTAGTACATTCTCTAGAAAATAATATAAATATCAGGTTCAAAAAGTTTTATAGAAATGCATTCGTAATATTTTGAGTTATCAGGCTCACAATGATAGATTTTGAGCAATTTAAATTCCCACTTCTGGTAGATCAAAGACCCACTTCCGGTTTCTCAAACTTTATAAAATTGATTGTAGCTTGGTCTCTTGGAAGCGTAGAAGCAAAACAAAGTTTCTTTTGTAACGCCAAAAGATAGCTCTATCAATAAAATAAAAAACAAAAATATCTTTCTAGACCAAATTTGGTCATTTTCAACGTGTTCAGATATCTTAAATTTTTTTTTTGTAACGCAAAGCTCTCAGGTGTACCTCGAAAAACATTCTTATCGGCCTCAACTCTTGATTGAAAAAGGGAAAATCTTAAATTTACTAGGCGAAAGTGTAATTATCTCTTACCCCCCCCCCCGTAACACTTCCCAATTTTATTTTCACAAAACCCATTTTATATTAGATTTTTACTCTAGTAAAGAAACATGCTTACTGAATTTCAAATATGTAGGTCCTATAACTCAAAATCAGGATATATGACCCCAGGAAAAGATCTGCAATTTCCCTAGAGCGTGCTTCCATAAATCCCGCTCTTATAGGATCTGTTGAAAACAAAAAGTCTAGAAGTACAATACTCGAAAAAAGAGATTTTTTAAAATCTATATGTCCTCGTAACCAACTTGTGGGAGTTTATTTCCGTAAAACCCTTCTTAACGAATTTCTATTCAAAAAGTAAACATGCTTACCAATTTTCAAGTCTATACGTCAAAAAGGTCAAAAACGGGAATTTATGAATATGCTCCTTCCACCCCTCCCTCAGACATCATAGCTTTCCTTGGGTTTTTCTCAAAATGCTGTTTAAATCTTCTGTAGGTGTCTTATTTGAAAGAAAAATATTTTATATCTATAACGCCCCCTAAACCCTTCTCAATCCCTGTTTTGGAGTTGATTTCTACAAAACACGTTCTTGATGGGTCTCTACTCATCAAAATTTCAAATCTGGTCTAATTTCAAAAATTTGTAAGTCTTTAAAATCAATGAAAAAAAATCCCATTTTTGAACTATAACACCCTCTTAACCATCCTTGGGAGTAGTTTTTAAAAAATAAATCCTTTCTTAAAGGATATCTACTTAACAAAGGAAACATGGTGACTAAATTTCAAGTCTGCAGTTTTAATACTTTCAGAGATCTCGCGATGAGTGAGTGAATCGATTTTGTCCTATGTATGCAGATGTAAGGATAATAATCTACAACTTATCCAAAATTCTACTTCCATTTTAATCTTTGTTTTTCTGTTTTACATATTCGCATATCAAATTCATCAGCTAGCACTTTCTCAGAAAGGATCACCCCTGAAAGTTTTCCCGTCACACAGCTCAAAGTCGGCTTCTTTTTGTGGATACGAAAACCGCGTTTCTATGCACACGTGCACCCTTAAAATATTGCGAGGTCTTATCTTTGGCCATCGCCCCGGAAAACTTTGGCACCGTGAGAGCCTCCTGATGAACCGGATATAATTCGAGGATAAACCGAGACCCCTAGAGAGGGCAGAGAGAGAGAGAGAGTGAGAGATGTATTGAAAACTGCGCTGAGAATGGATATGACCTCCTCCTTCACAAACATCAATTAGAGACAAACAATATTTTTAATAACTTCAATGTATATACTGTAATTAATAGCTGTGACAAATATTTAAATTAGTAAATGTCACGCTACCATTATTTTTCACATCCCCTACCTGCAAATTTCATTTCCAAGCACCACTTAGCCACGCCCCCTTTCCACGTTAGTTCCACCAATCATGTTGCTCCCTCTCCAGTGAGGACTACTACTTTCGTTAGTCCCCAAAAGACTCAATAATATGGGATAGAGTCTCGCGTCGCGAGACAATTGCCCAGAGACGTCAAACGTAGTATGATTTTCAGCCGAATTTTTTCACTCCTCACACTCCATTCGAAACCTAAACTAAAAGAAGATGAATTAGTGGTTTTCGAACTCAATATACAATCCAATTCCAAGACAATGACATTTGGCGTCGATTTGTAATGGGAATAGGTTGTTGAAAACAGTCTTCAAGAATGAATAAAAACTCTTTCCGTAAACATTTCAATGTTTCTTTCGAAACATGAGTTCGAGTCCCACTCTCACTGAAGACCCGCCGTTTTGATGGGCTAATGCACGTTAAATCTGTCGAAACAAAGTTCTCCCGTTGGCAGGGTGTGGTAGTTTGGAGATGGGGTGGTAGAGCTCAGATGTCGTCCCCATCACTTGACCTTGGTTCAAATTAACGAGGTTCGTTGCCAATAGGCTTCATGTTTCTTTACAGTGCAGCCCTAATAAACACTTTCATGATTCCTCGACATATTATGACGGTTGAGATAAATGAAGGTAGCGTGCTATTACTTTTTTTACGTCACAGCTATTATTTACAGAATATACATTGAAGTTATTAAACTTATTGTGGAGATTATTAGAGTTCAAATGATGTTGTTTGTGAGGGAGGAGTTTGCGTCCGTTCTCAGACCATCTCCCGTTTTCTCTCTGTTCTCTAGGCCTTCGAGATAATAGGGACAGCTTCTTTATCTTTAAGTTACATACGGTTCGTGGGTGGAGTAGGGATTCCTCGTAGTGTCAAAGGTTCCCGGGACGATTTCCAAGACAAGAAAGTACGCAATATTTTTAGGGTGCAGATGTCATTGCACGTGGGGGTGATCATATCCACAAAAGAAGCCGATTCACAGCTGTGTGGTGGGGAACATTACAATATTTAATGTTCACACGGTGGGCTTTTATTGGCAATATGGCTCGAACTCGGGACACGCTGGCCACGGGTCTGTGACCATGACCATTAGACCTCCGCAGCCACAACTAGAGAGACAGAGTGAGTGAGTGAATATTAACTTTGCACTGTTCAGCTACTCGAGGGCTTTTGGCGACGGATTTTGTAATTTTAAGCCATGGTCAAGTGACGAGGACAACACCTGAGCTGTGTGGTACCCCCTCTCCTTCCTTCCACATCACACCAAAGGGAGGACGTTTGAGCTCTCGACAAATTTAACGTGCATCTCTCAGATTTAACGTGCATAACAACACGGCGGGTCTTTAGTGGTACTAGGCTCGAACTCATGACCTGCCAACTACGAGTCCGTTACCTTGACCACTAGATTACCACGGTCTGAGCCAAAAGAGAATTCTTTACAATATAAAAAATTAATTAAATTAAATATCTGCACAGCAAATTTATATTTGTGAGGAGGATTGAACTTGGTATCTTCTGATTCGAAAGCATGCACCATACCACTGGACCAAAATGAACACTTCAGTCTTGAGGCTGTTACTGGCTTTTATAGAAACCACCACTACACACTCCCCTTTAAGTGAGTCGGTGGATAAGCGAACGAATCAACTAGTCTGTGGATAGGCGAATAAATAATCGAGTCAGTGAATAGGCGAACGAATCATCACTTCAGTGCAGAGGCTGTTACTGAATTATATAGGAACCTCCGCTACATTTGTATTTATGCCATTATTTGTATTGTAACCAAGCATTAATCATTTTATCATAGAATACTCCTATCTAATTCGAAAAAAATGGAGAATTAAATTATTTTACAATTGATAAATTAAAAAAAATCTAGTTTATATAAGAGGCTTACTACATAAAGCAATTTTATGAGATTTGATTTTTTATTCTCAATTGAAATATATACATCGTCTTTTATTTAACATTGTATGTTTTTTGTTCAATAAATAATCTTAACTTCTTCAATTACAAAAAGTTCTGTATTATAACGATAATTACTAATACATATTTCTAGTTGAACCAGCATATAGCACTAGTGACATGTCATTTCGAATTTAATACTCGAGTAAGCACTTTAGACACCCATGTTTTCCCCATTAGTGCTATATGATAATCAGAACACCAAATCATCATGTTCCGAGGATGGAATGCATACCACAAGCTCCTGTTGCCATAGTTGTAATAACAGCCGCATCAACAGATTACACTGAAAATGCCTACAGTTGATGAAAATACACGTCGACGCGGATGACAGGAATACAGCTATGATTATATTGAAAACTGTTCTAAAAGCGGATAAATGAGTAAAAAAGAATTAGAATAAATTTAGTAATTAAAATTAAATTAAAGTTTAAATATATATATAATGGTGATATTTATAGTGATTATAAGGTTTTGAAACAGTCTAATAGCTAGAACTTTCAAATGCTTTGAATGCTGAATTTTACAAAATTTTTTTTAAGCTGCTGAAGCTATATTCCATTTTAACATATGATGTAAAAATGCTTCCTTCGATAACTGTTCCAAGAGTATACATAAAAATAAATTACAGTTTAAAAAACTAAAATACTTCCTTTTATAGTTAATCGAGGTAAGTTATAACTTAATTTTTTAGTCGCCAAATCTCGAATTCGTCACCAATTCTCGAAATGGGATCTCACCAGATGCGGGACGGGATCTGAAAATGGGAAATTGTTAATCCTGATGATCCTGATCAGGTCAATGGAGAAACATTATTAAGCTATTGTATTGTCATCGGTCCTGGACAAGTGAACAAAATTTCGAATTAATCTGACCATTTAAAGTGGGTAAAAGTTGACTTCAAAGATTCCGTTATATACAAGTGAACTTTATAAAAGGGTGTTAAAAAGAAATGAATTTTTTAAAATTCTGAACAATTAAAACTAAATAATAAGGAATTCTAACAATAATGGATTTGTGAAGTTTAAACCCTAGAACTTTTTTCCATTCATAGTTGAGAAAATTTCTTTTGAAATTTATTATTTCAAATATAAAAACATAATATGCATTATTTTATAAAAGCAATGTCGGTGATGTATGATATATAAAAATATAGGCAAACCAATTATAATATTTTTTCAACAAAATATCCCTTATATTTAATAGAATTTTCTTTAAACGGAGAAATAATCCACTTATGGGAAAACAGTCGTTTTGTTTGGCACAAAAACTTGTAACAGTTTTCTGAACAGGAAAAATGAATATCACATAATATTTTATACATTGTTATGTATTTCGAAGATTTTTTACATTTTATTATTTCTTTTAGAGCAAAATATAGCTCCTTCTTTGCTGAAAATAAATGAAAGGAATGCTTTTGCGTAGGAGTATGATATTGATAAAAATATCATTCTGGGGTTTATAAGGAGTTATTTATATTTCATTCCTTTTCGCTGAGACCTTTTCATTTCAGAAGAAAAAACATATTTTTATTACCAATAGCATTTTTATAAATATTTTTACGCGTGTATTCATTTCTTATATAATATCTCTATCTTATATACATCTCTCGAAACAATAAACGTGTTCTTACTTTTGTTTTAAACAAGAATACTTAAAAAAGTGAACTAAAACCTGATTGAAAACATTGTAATAAACAATAATAAAATTTTATGAGAATCATTACAGTAAAAATCGTTTAACGTGAAACTGAGGGGACTGAAATATGTTTTCGTGTTAAAAGCATTTCGTGTCGAAGGATACTCCAAAAGAAAAAAAAACAACACCATACACATTCAACAAAATTAAGTTTATTAGAATTAAATTTATTAGATTATTTATAAAAATCAATGAAACAAGAGCATTCGCAAGAACTTGAGGCAATTTAAAATAAAATTTAATGATTCCGAAATCTTTACAGATTTCCGTCTTCGTCTTCTGTTT
>BMAO01023785.1:0-18044 GCA_019973975.1 Trichonephila clavata
CAAGAACATTCATTTCACCTGTATTTTATTCATTTTACCTGTATTTTATTCATTTTACCTGTATTTTATTAAATTATTTTTTATTTTTGATTCATTTCTTCTTTTCATTTTCATCCTTTCACTCACCTTATTATTTGATACATTATGAACTAGGAAACAAAAGGTTCCTTATTATACTGCTACTTGCTATAATGGGCCTGTTTTTTGGGCCTGTTTCAAACAGGTAAAGAGGCCTGTAAAAGGTCCTGTGGAGTGCTTTTCAGGTAAAAAAAACTCGAGAGGGCAAATAAAATGGAACCGTGTAGTAAGAATGTTTCAAAAAGGTTAAAGAGGCCTGTAAAAGGTCCTGTGGAGTGCTTTTCAGGTAAAAAAAAACTCGAGAGGGCAAATAAAATGGAACCGTGTAGTAAGAATGTTTCAAACAGGTAAAGAGGCCTGTAAAAGGTCCTGTGGAGTGCTTTTCAGGTAAAAAAAACTCGAGAGGGCAAATAAAATGGAACCGTGTAGTAAGAATGTTTCAAACAGGTAAAGAGGCCTGTAAAAGGTCCTGTGGAGTGCTTTTCAGGTAAAAAAACTCGAGAGGGTAAATGAAATGGAACCGTGTTGTAAGAATGTTTCAAACAGGTAAAGAGGCCTGTAAAGGGTCATGTGGAGTGCTTGTTCAGGTAAAAACTCGAGATGGGAAACAATATGGAACCGTGTAGTAAGAATGTGGAAGAAACAGTTGAAAGGGGTACAAAGAACGAATCATGGAAGGGAAGCCAAACACGGGAGTTCTATCCAATGAATCCCATCCAACGGGGGACATGTCTGAGACCCCACGTCTCCTTCCAAGGGCATCGCTCAAACGGAGAAACTCCAAGAGGGAAATTTAAACTGGGAAATTCAAAGAAGGAAACTCAAAAGGGGGGGGGGTTAGGAAACGAGAACAGATCCACGATAAATAAGGTTAATGCTTGCTTATTACACAATCGTCTTCTTGTGACCGTGGAGACATGTTCAAATCCTCTACTTCATTTTACAGACATCTCAATAGATGCTCTGGCACGCTGGTAGAGTGTTCCAAATGTCTGGAGCAAATGACCGTGCGTCACTTTTATAAAAAACATGCGTCCCAAACACATAAGGTGGACGGTCGGAAGCAATGCATGTTTTGTTTCGGAAGAAAACAATGGCCTCATGGACAAAAGAATCGTCCTGAAAACATAAATCATCTCACGTCGTGTTTGCAACGTTTCGTAGACGAGGCCAAGGTGGAAGAGGAGATTATGGAAGAGGTGAGGGGGGAGAAAGTGTGTGAATGTAGACACTTTCAACCCATGCCTCGGGAAATGCAGGGTCGTACCAAAGATAGATTGAGCGAATATCGTGGGTTTTATGATGCGTTGCTTGAAAAACCCGACATGTGGGAAGAGGGGATAGGAAAAGATGTGTGGGGAATGATTCAGCGTTATTTGAGGCAAGATTGGGTGTGGTTTCACATTATGGTAAAACAGGATGTATTTGATACGTTTCGCCGGGAAATTAAAAGATTCAAGATCAATGTGTCCTATTACCCTTTTGGTGTCTGTGTGATGGTGGGGGTACCCTACAGCATCGACACATGATTGTAGCGTGTGAACAAGAGAGTGCGTTTGAAGACGTCTGGAAAGGAAAAGTTCGTTATGATTTTCCCTAGAGCGGTCATGCCAAAAAATGCGTCAAGATTAAAAAATGCCTTTCATCTGGTGCGAAGCATCGTCTACGTGAGTCAACCCAAATCGTCGTGTGACAAGGGTGAGATTCCTGAACAATTAAACAATCTGCAGAATGGATCGCATTTTCACATCAATCGACCCTTACACCCGCACAGTATTGCTTTTCTCTGTACTCTATTTCCAGGTGGAATAGAAAAATTACTGTGGGAGCAGGTGGGCAGTAAAAATGTGTCGAATTGGGAAAAGGTAGCCAAGCGTGTACCGGACGCGTGGGGTCATTTGAAATGGAGTGTACCCATCCATGTGACGGGCTGGAAGTGTTTAAATTGTGTGATTCCCTTGCATCTGCGTTACGAGGAAACGGAGGAATTGACACCTCTGTATTTGAATCTATACGGTAACAAAAAATTGCATGTAAAGGAGGGAGACCATGGAGCCGAGTGCTCATTTCAACGCATTAAAGATGAAATGTACGTGTTGTCTCGTAAACAACAAAATATGATGAATGAGGTCAAGAAAACAAAACAAGCATGTGCCATGGACCACAAGGTGATATTAAGGTCCAAGCTCAACGAGATGAAAGCGAAAAACGACCAAATTCTCAATGAGATGAAAGCGAGAAACGACCAAATTCTCAACGAGATGAAAGCGAGAAGCGACCTAATTGAAAGGGAAAGGGACGTGATTCAGAGGGAAAGAGACTTGTTAAAAGAGGAAAATGACGTGTTGAAAACAAAAGAATATGAGTTGAACGTTAAAGTACAAAATATGTCAGTTGAAAATAAAATATTGACAAAGTTGTTGCATAGAAACAGAGTGGACAGGATCTCTTCCAATACATGACGTTGGAACAATAGAATAAAAAGGTTCCTTCGACCTCCTTCAGCCATCTCTCAACTTTCGAGATCACTTGCAAACCTTTCAGACTAACAAAGGTTGATACAAAAAAAAAATTTTTTTTTGAGAGAGAGAGAAGAGTTTAAATACTGCACGCGTCTCGTCATACTCAATCGTACACAATGGATTCTTCTCCAGAGTATGATGATTTGATTGACTTGTTCAATGTACCAACACCTGTGTTTTCACCTTTACCACTGACTCCAGTGGCTTCTCCATCCCATGAGCCATCTCAAGAAGAATCCATGATTTATGAATCCTTACCTGAATCACCTATGGTACCTGAACAATTCATTGAGTCTCCACAACGAATGGAATTTGAAGAATCCTCTGATTCCGTGGAGTCACCTGTTGCACCTGAACCAATTGTTTCTTCACCTGTGCCAAAGCGAAAGACAGATTCCTCAAAGCGAAGGATGCATTCCTCAAAGCGAAGGATGGATTCACCTGTGAGAAGGATGGATTCACCTGTGAGAAAGATGGATTCACCTGTGAGAAAGATGGATTCACCTGTGAGAAAGATGGATTCACCTGTGAGAAGGATGGATTCACCTGTGAGAAAGATGGATTCACCTGTGAGAAAGATGGATTCACCTGTGAGAAAGATGGATTCACCTGTGAGAAAGATGGATTCACCTGTGAGAAGGATGAATTCACCTGTGAGAAGGATGAATTCACCTGTGAGAAGGATGGATTCACCTGTGAGAAGGATGGATTCACCTGTGAGAAGGATGAATTCACCTGTGAGAAACGTAGATTCCATCATTCAAGGAGATTCTCGACCGTGCAAGGAATGTGCGCCATTCTGCATCAACCCATCAATCCCATTTTTCATTCGTGAGCAAGATTGGTTTGGGCAAGCTCCGCCCACATCCTGTCTGAAACGTATAAAAGGAGAGCTCGTTGGGACGCTTCAAATCAGTCGTCTCTCGACTCGCCAGCAGCATGGACGCAATCGATGCCTTCGCAGAGCACCTATCAAGCACCGTGGTACCAGTGACGCTGCCCGAGAAAATCGAGACGTTGGAATATGCAGCTCGACAGGGCCTCGTCAAAGCATTCATCCTGTATCAGGAGATGGCCACGAAACGTGTGTTTGTCATGTTTTGTAACGATAGTTGGCATTGCAGACGATCGTATATGGACAATTTCAAGCGGGCCGTGTTGGCAGCGAGGAGACAAAATCCCTTTGAACCGGATGAGATGATGTGGGAAAAGGTGTCGCAAGGCTTAATGAGAAATCCCGATTGACCGCTGAAGAATACGGACAAATGGATGGGATTCCTGTACGAAAACATGTACATCGTAAAAACTGGATTCACCTTTGGACTTCGCACCGTGAAACGGGGGGAGATTCATTTGATGCAAACCACCCATGTGCCCATGCTGATGTACGAACTGCCCTCCTCCAGTTTAAAGTATCAAAGCAAACTGAATCTGTATAGAAGAAGTTTTAAGGCCTTTGACCAAATGCTCTATCATCGAAAAGTGTTGGAGCCCCATACAGCCTATCCCATCCCGGCAAGAACTCGTTACATTTTACTTACAGTGCAAAAGACCGTATTTGGGGTGGACATTATCCCCGAAACTATTCTTCCTCAACTTGTTCAGAGCGGATTCAACATGGGGGATTTCCGAAAGGTGAAGCGATATCATTAGAAAGCCTACAAGCTGCCTCCTCCGACCCCGGCTCATGGTGAGACGAGCAAGCGATCTTTGGAGGAAGAGGTGTATCCTCCCCCAAGAAACATTTTAGGATTCCAAAAAAATCCCACAAAACACTCGTTACACCGGTCGTACGACCCCCTGTGATGATTGCCAGACCTGCCTTGGCTGCTCCTCAACCCGTGTCCATTCCACCTGTGCAGATTCAATTACCAGAGCCACCTGTGCAGATTCGATTACCTCAGCAGACTCGTAAGCCAGAGCCACTTGTGCAGATCCAGTTTCCAGATCCACCTTTGTCTCAATCACCTGTGCAGATCCAGTTTCCAGATCCACCTTTGTCTCAATCACCTGTACAGATCCAGTTTCCAGATCCACCTTTGTCTCAATCACCTCAGCAGATCCAGTTTCCACCTCAGCAAATCTAGTTTCCAGATCCACCTGTGGAGACCTCGTTTGACCATTTAATGTCAAACGTATTTGGAGACTGCTTGGTGCCTGAACAAGTGATGGAAGCCCCCCCAGCCCATGCACAAGAACCCCAGCTGATTCATACGGTGCCTTCCCTCTTTGATCCAAATAATGACATTATATCGTTTTTGGACCATTTTAAAGAGGGGTTGGCCATGGAGCAGCCGGAAGCACCCCTGGATTTGACAATCCCCAGAATGAACCCTATGAAAAGATACACTGTTGGGTTTAAAGTGACAGAACCTCTAAATCTGTGTTGCAAATAAATCTTGGCAGTTGTGTATGTAATATTTGTAAATAATGATTGTTTTGTACATTTTTTTTGTACATAATTTTTTGTAAATAAAAAAAATTGTTTTATGGAAACAAGTCTGATTTTTTTTGTCCAAAAAAATACCAACCTTGACACATTACACAAGAGGATGTAAAAAAAATGGTTTCGGTACAAAATTTATTGGACCAGTGTCGTTCTCGCACTACGATTGTTTTTGGAAATCTGCCGTCGGTGGCCGGATCAAGTTACATATTTCAAGCAAGACTATCCTTACACCATTATTTTTGAGCCAAATTTTGGTGTGCACGTTCCTCGGTCGTTTGGAAAAACAGTGGTCGTGTTTACGAGTCATTTGGTATTGACGTGGGATCCAGGAGTCGAGTTGAGATTTTTTCAATTGGGTCGTCCCACTTCTCGCCGAGTTTGGGAGGCGTATCAACCCCACAATAAGGAGGCGTACGCGTTGAATCTCACGCAATGCACGCGTTTGGTGGATGTGTACGTGACATTATTAACGTGGTTGGATGATTGGGAAATGCATCAAGATGAACACCTCCCTTGGCGTCTGCTGATGCACCAACCTTGGAAAGGGGCTTTGGAAAAACACGTGGAGCGCTCGCATCAAAAGGCCTTGGCACATGGAATGCCAGTTGACATCACGCTCCTCGAGCATATATAACGCCAGCCTCTAGCCAGCAGAATTATTCTCTCTCAGCAACATGTTGAATCAACCCGCCTATTTTGCCCATGCTAGCGTGTTGCACCACCTGGGCAAACCAGTGCCCATCGAGCTATCGATTGCCACCATTCCCAGGGATGGCAGTGATCCCGAAGTGCTCTGCATTACGGTGAACCACGAGGACCTGAACTCCACATCCAAAGACATGCGTTCCAATGCCTGCAAAAACGCCCGTCTTCGTCTGGTGCGCCCGCTGCCCAAGAGTGTGCCGGCGCAATGGTTGCGATATTGCGTAAGGGGCATGTTTGACCAGCTGTCTCAAGGTAGAAAAGGCCTCATCGTAGTCAAAAGCCCAAAGCAGCAAAAAACATTCAAAGAGTTGGGACTCTCCACCATGGCTCTGGAGATGCTGCCCAAATTCAACACCCTTTATGATGGAACCTTTCCCAACCCCATGCATGATGACTTCCACGAAGAAGGGGACGTGTCTCATTGCACCATGCTGAAATCATTTCAATTTGCAAAATACCTGAAGCGGTTCAACAAGCTGCAGGCAGAATGGAGCTCCAAAGTTTCAGCTTTGGTAGAGTAAAAAAAATTGCTCATGGGGCCCAAAAAAGGGGGACCGAGTCGACACAAGAGTCGACTCGGTCCCCCTTTTTTGGGTTAAGGAAGGTGCCAACGTTGGAGAGCATCTCTTTTAAAAACTTGTACTAAAAAGAGGCTACAAGATTTCTACCAAGGATGAACAGATTCAACCTAAAGATGCTTGGCGAGTGTAGTTTTATTTTTTTGCATGGTCCTGTTGGATAGAATCAGTCAAAAAGTGCCTAGTGATGCTTGTATTTTTTGCGAGGTCATCACAATGTTGAATCAATAAGACAATAGATATCTCATGATATGGAAAGTGTTTCAATGTTGGAGAGTATCAGCCAATAGGAATCGATTCACGTGACCCACCAGAGTATAAAAGGCGAGCCATCAGCAGCCAGAGACATTCTCTCTCAGAGTTCTCTGAAAGCAACATGTCTCATCTAACCTTCCTCGCCCATGCCAATGTGTTTCACCGTGGAGGCAAGCCTGTGCCCGTCGAATTGTCCATTGCCACGATTCCGGAGGATAGAAAAGACCCAGAAGTAATTTGCATCTCGGTGGATCATTCAAACCTAATCACCACCTCGAAAGACTGCCGGGCCAACCGTTTTATTAACGAGCGCCTCTGTCTGAAGAGTCACATCCCTGGATCTGTGCCATTGGAGTACCTGTCCTTTTGCGTCAGGGGTCAATTTTGTCACCTGGCGCAAGGAAATCGAGGCCTCATCGTGGTCAAGGGAACCGACCAGCGCAAAATCTTTGAAAATCTGGGGCTGTTTACGATAAACTTGGAGACTCTGCCAAAGTTCCAGGACCTCAATGACCGAACTCTACCAGATCACCTGCACAATGAGGTGCACGAATTCTTTGACATTTCAGAGTGCACCATGGTGAAGTCTTATCGTTTTGCCAGATACCTGCAGCATTTCAATAAGCTGCAGGCTGAATACAATAGACAAATGGCGGATCTGGTAGAGTAAGTGAGAAAAATTGAAATTTGAACTGTAAAAAAATAGACTAAAGTGTAAAAAATTGAACGGAATTCTAAAAAAAATTGACTGAACTTTTAAAAAAATGGACTGAATTGTAAAAAAAAAAGGGATTGAATTGTAAAAAATTGGACGGAACTGTAAAATATTATACTGAACTGTAAATACATATTGTACTAAACTGTAAATACATATTGTACTAAACTGTAAATACATATTGTACTAAACTGTAAATACATATTGTACTAAACTGTAAATACATATTGTACTAAACTGTAAATACATATTGTACTAAACTGTAAATAAATATTGTACTAAACTGTAAATATTGTACTGAACTGTAAATATTGAACTGAACTGGAAATATTGAACCGAAAAACGGGGAACTGAGTCGACACAAGAGTCGACTTGGTCCCCCTTTTTTCGGGTTAAGGAAGGTGCCAACGTTGGACGGCTTCTCTTTTAAAACTTGTTTTAAAAAGATGCACAAAAATACGTTAAAAGGTTAGTTTCAAGGTTGAAAAGCGTCAGCCAATAGAAGTCGTTTCACGTGACACCACTAGAATATATAAAAGGCGAGCAGCTAGCAGCCAGAAATCAGAGTGCTTCTGAATGCAGTCAAGAGTTTAGAAATTTTGTTTTTGGTTAAAACTGTCAGGTTTGGGTTTGTATTGAATATTCCAAATCTGGCAGTTTTGACGGAAAAAGAATTTCCATGGCAACAGGTAAATACTAAATGTTGTTCGTTAAGACTTTCAGGATTTGGCGTAATGTTGGAAATTCGCAGATTCTGCAAGTCTTATCGGTAAATGGGATTTTAGACCTGAAATACAACGTAGGGGACAAGATTCTTACAAAAAGAGCCGAGGATGGGGTTTCCTTTCAAAAAAGGTCGTTTTTCACTTTCAATCATTTTTTGAAAGGGTCACGGTGCTCAACTATTTATTCGACCGACTGTATGGAACCTATGGTAATGACTGTAAAACGAGAGGCGTTTCCTGTTTTACAGTGATTGCCATAGGTGAATGGTAGAGCGGTAAAGACAACGGGGCCCCTGATAAAAGTGTACAAAAGGAAATGGCATACGGAAAGCTGCTCACCCCCCACGATTCAATTTCAAACGTGGGGCGCAAAAGTTCATACGACTTATGGAAAGCGGGGAAAGTAACGAGCGTAGGGTAAAAATCTTTGGGTGAACATTACATAATTTGGCGTAATTTTGAACCATGGTCAAGTGACGATCCATGAGACGTATTCAAAGGGATCTGGTACATGGGGTCGGGACACATTGGCCACAAGACCAAATAGAGGAATGTGTAATAATATTTATGCATGAAAAGAGTAACAACCGCCCAATGATCAACATCACATCCAAGGGATGTAGTAATATGTATTCATAAAACAGTAAAGTAATTAAAAAAAACAACAAAAACACTTTTTAAAATTTTTATTTATTATAGACACTGTAATAAAACAATGACAAAACCTCGACACATTTTTTTACAGTCCATAACATAAAGTGCGCGAAAACCCGTGACACATTTTTACAGTCCAATAACATAAAGTGTGCCAAAACCGCGACACATTTTTACAGTCTTAACATAAAATGTATACATGTCTGAAAACCGTTTCACCACTTGACAGACTTTGAGGTAAAGTTTTTTCAAAACCATGTTACATTTTTACAGTCCTCATGTGTTGCAGGTATTTTCACCTAGGGTGTCAAAGAAGGGTTCATTTTCCAGCCACTATTAGTTTTTCCCATCTCGGAAGACATGCGAGTTCAATGGATCAACATTCTTTTCAGTCCAACATTTTCGAACAACAAACTATCCTTTTCGACTTGAAATACATCTCTTTCAGTCTTAAATACATCTCTTTCTGTCTTAAATACATCTCTTTCTGTCTTGAATACATCTCTTTCAGTCTTAAGTACATCTCTTTCAATCTTAAATACATCTCTTTCGGCTTTAAAGGTGTCTCTTTCCGATTTCAAAACATTTCTTTCAGCTTTCCACTCATTTTCTTTAGATTTCCACTCGTTTTTAAAAACGTCACATTCCCTCTTTAAATCGGCCACGATCGGTTTCCAATAATCGTCCCGTTCCTTTTGCATCTTTTCTTTAATTTTCTTGATTTGATTCATGACATTTTGTTGCTTTGGGGAAAAAACGTACATTTCGTCCATGAGAACGTGAAGGGACTCTTTGAAATTTATTTTCTTGTCACCGTACAACGTAAAATACGTTTCACCTTCAAAGGGAATCTTGCAACGGATAAACTTCCAACCCGTCACTTTAATAGGGACCACCCATTTCAAATGACGCCATTTGTCTGGCCCACGTTGAGCATATGGATCCCACCGCACCACATTCTTGTTCCCATTCTGCTCCACGAGTAACCTTTGTATCCCGTCGGGAAACAGAGTACATAAAACGGCAATGCTATGCGGATGCATAGGTCGATTCATATGGAAATGGGAGGTATGTTTCCCTTCTTCTACATTGTCTGGGATCCTACCATCACACGTGGCCTTGGGCTGGCTCACGTACACCAGGGTCCGAGCCAAGTGAAAAGCATCTCGAACTTTCACGCATTTCTTGGCCCGTCCCGTGTGGGGAAAATCATAACGAATTTTATGATTCCAAATGTTTTGAAACGAGCTCTCCTTTTCACAAGCCAGAATCATGTGCCGATGTTGTATTTTGCCTTCCAATCCGTCACACAGACACCAGAAGGGTAAAATGACAAATTCGTCACGAATGGCTTCCATCTCCTGACAAAATAGAGGAAAGACGTCGTGTTTCACCATAATGTGAAACCAATCCAGGTCTTGGCACAGGTAGCGTTGGATGATTCCGTGAACGTCCTTTCCCAAACCACTGGCTTCACTAAATTCGATTCCACGGGGCCACAGGTTGGGTTTTTCAAACACTGAATCGTAAAATCCCACATACGATGGATTTTTGCAACGATCATACATGGGGTGGGGTATTGAGATGAAATACGTACATTCGCACAGGATGTCGTCTTCGTAATCCGGGGGTGGGTCATCATCTTTTCTATGAGCCACAAAAACTTTCAAGCATTCCACGACATGTTGCACATTCTCACGCTTCATTCTTTGCCCATGAGGCCAAGATTTAAACCCCATACAAAAAACGCACTCTTTACGATTCTTTAAAGAATGTTCTTTCAAAGCATGTCTATGATAGTATTGTCCAAAGGTCATGGATTCAAAACAAATTGGACAACGAACGACAATATTCGAAGAGGAATTGATGAGCTTGTAAAGCGTCGTGAGAGACATGTCCTGCTTCACTAAGAACCAACAAAAGAAAATCGCAAAGCTGCTACCTTGAGATATATTGTGTAAAAAAAAAAAAAAAATTTTTTTTTTTTTAAGTAATGCTTTATATGTTTAAAGCTCGATGTCATCTGCTTGGACTTTTAAAGCGAATATGATTCAATATGCCTCCATCTCTCGCAGTACATCACAAGACACCCGACATTCTTTTGTCACCCGTGGATAATTTTTTCATTTTGGTGAAACAAGTTGGTTTCACTGGGGACCCTCCAGAAATCGTAAGGCACATTCCATGTGCTTGGATCCATTTCTAGGGTCAAAGATGTCACATTCCAACAATGAAGCGGAAATGAATTGCTCCATATGTTTGAGCTGTGATGATGATTCTGAACTCTACACCCTGATTCTATGCAAACACACGTTTCATTCAAAGTGTTTACAACAATGGGTGGAGAGCAAAAAAGATACATGTCCTTATTGTCGTGGTAAAATACGCAAAAGAGATAAAACTCGAATTGGGTGTGGTCCCTCTGGATTCGCCTTTAGCGTTTTACGAGACATTGTTGGTTCTGACGCGGAAGCTGTAATCTCCGACACGGATTCTGAAACTAATTCAAATTCTGATGGCTATCCATATTCGGATTCTGAATCTGACATGATATCTGAAAGTCTTTCCGAGGATGACATGATATCTGAAAGTCTTTCCGAGGATGACATGATATCTGAAAGTCTTTCCGAGGATGACGCGACAGCAGAGTTGGAGTTTATACCAGGCACGATGGAACAATTGATACAAAGCTTGCTCAATTCCATCGATGAAGAAGACTCTTGAAGCTTGATACCATCATAAAAAAAAAAAAAAAAACATTTTTTTTGCTTGGTGCCTTTATAAGCGAGCACACGTCTCAACGACTTTACATCAGCTGCTCATTGCATCTCAAACGCATCTCCTTGCTGCTCCAGTTCTTGTTCCAGTCATGGCCAGCCGACCCAATTGCGACTATTTCGTTTCCATTGAGTGGATGCGCTATCAAAGACAATGGGTGCCTTGTCGCATCTTTTTTGCCAGTCCATTCGACAACAAGCAAATTGAGATTCGCCCGAGTCTGGAAAGCCTGCAAGCATTTTCATACCAGGACATTGTAAAAAATTTAAAGCATTCCCATTCCCTCATGACAGAAGATGAAGGTTGGGATCATCACGACATTGTTCGAGTCCCCCAAGAGGAGCTGGAACACTTTTTACAGTCTCGTTTATTAAAAGACTACCTGGAAAGGGACAATCATGGATGGGACCTTTCGATTGGAGCCACGGATCTGGCGACGTTCATGTATTTAGACCGCCTCCTTCCCGACGTGATGCAATATGTGGGAAAAGAACACCGCGCCGATATCATGGTCCACGAAATGATGAAGTGTTTCCGCTGGAGGGAAGAAGAACCAAATGCGTAACATCTGTGTGTTAGCTGCCAGCCTGAACTGTCTTTGTGTAACCTGCAAGCCGGAACTGTCTTTGTGTGATCTGCAAGCCGGAACTGTCTTTGTGTGATCTGCAAGCCGTAACTGTCTTTGTGTGATCTGCAAGCCGGAACTGTCTTTGTGTGATCTGCAAGCCGAAACTGTCTTTGTGTGATCTGCAAGCCGGAACTGTCTTTGTGTGATCTGCAAGCTACAAAATTAAAATGTATGTAACCTGCAAGCTTGAAACACCTATGTAATCTGTAAACTTGAAACACCTATGTAATCTGTAAACTTGAAACACCTATGTAATCTGTAAACTTGAAACACCTATGTAATCTGTAAACTTGAAACACCTATGTAATCTGTAACTTGAAACACCTATGTAATCTGTAAACTTGAAAACAATAAACTTTGTAAGTTTAAAGTTGTATCTTTAATTAAAAAAAAAAAATTTTTTTTTTTTACGATGCTTAGTATAAAACACTTTATGAACTGCAGCTCAACATCTTGCCATGTGGTTCCAGTTGGCTCTTAATGCTTCAGTCCCCCAGTCTAAGTCTTGATTGGGGTGGATGGTCTTTTGTACTTTCGTGTTTGGGATCTTGGTCAACTGTTAAAGATTCGCCATATTCACTCCAAGTTTACTTCCTTTGTGTTTCCATGCAAAAATGTCTTACCTTCTCATCGCTTGTATCCCAAGACTATCCACAATATATATATATATATATATATATATATATACCCGTTTAGTCAACATCCAAGGATTGTTTTCCATCCTGCATTCTGAAAATGTCACGATGAGAGATTTATTCTTAAAGGCCCTCACCATGGGCTATGCTCACCCATCAGGTATGCGAAAGATTACCGACAAGTTTAAAAAGGGTCCTACCTTGACCCTGGTGGACTTGCCTGACGCTAAAAGTGTGTTTATACCCGAGTGGATTCATCGTTTCAAACTCGATGTGTACAGAGTTCGTCGAGAAGAAGTCAAATCTCAAAAATGGATTCCAGTGAAAGCTCCCATCTCCACAGATTACCCCAACCCGAAAGAAGAATTGTTTTTCGACTCAATTTTATCCGATCCTCACAATGTATCTCAACCCGTGATTGAAACCACTTGCCTTACGACGGGTGAGACTGCTTGCCTCACGAGTGGGGAGACTGCTTTCCTGGTCACTCATGAAACTGCTGCCCTGACCGTGGAATCTAGTGAAATGGCTGACTTGACCATGGAGTCTGATGAAAGAATAGAGATAAATTTTTCTGACCACGATTACTCTGTTGAAGCCACCTCATTGAATTCCTCCCTCCCCATGGAATCGGATGAAAGAACGTCATTGAACTCATCCATTCCCGTGGAATCGGATGAAAGAACGTCATTAAATTCCTCCATTCCCATGGAATCGGATGAAACAACCAACTCATCCATTCCCGTGGAATCTGAGGAAACAACCAACTCATCCATTCCCGTGGAATCTGAGGAAACAACGTGCTCTTTTATTCCCATGAAATTGGATGAAACAATAGAGAAACCAGATTCTCGTGTTGAAACGACAATCCAGAGTTTGGTCAAGATGGAACCAAAGGTATTTGTTTGCTCCCAAATGATGGCAAGAAAAATAATCATTTTGTTTTGTTGTGCAAAACTTTTGTCAGAGAACAAATTACAAACTATACACTAAAAAAAAGTAAAGTGTAATCACTTAAGTATTGAGAGCCGAGTCTTACATTCAACACTTTCATCATGATTGAAATTTTCAAGTCGGACCATTATTACTTCATTATTGTTCCCAAGGTCACATTTCCCATCTTGGTGGAAAATCAAATTTTACCTTGTCGAGTTGGTACTCATCTGGAATTTTATGGATATGCTTCCAAAATCCATGGTTTTGTGAATATCAAATTTGAACGTACCGAAACTGGATTCTTTTACAAAGAAAACCATCCTTTGGTAGCACCCTATGTAACTGAGGATGGCATTGTGACCCCCGCGGCTATGCGTAATTTGATCCTACGTTCGTTCATCTATCATTATCCTAGTTTGGAACTGAAATTTCACACCATCACCGTTTGCGTAAGGTCGTACTCTCAAACTTTTTGGAGTATCCATCGCAAAAACCACATCTTTGGCAATTGGAAGCGTATCTGCAAATGAAACCTGTGAGACACGCTCAATCACAGGGCAAACGAATCATTACTAGCTTGAACCAATTGCTGGAGGAGAAAGATGAGTAAGCAAAGCAAGAATCATGAATTTGTGGGTCATGCGCCAAAACAAGAGTAACAATCAGAGTGCACCTTATACGATGCCTTTTAGTAAAGAGGAGCAGAGTCAAAGACATTTTCAAAACGAAATGCATTTTACGTGGAAAGAAAGAGATTCCAATGTTCAACGACCCGTCGCTATAGTGAAGCCTACTCCAAATTTTACTAAAGTGCCCTTGCCCACCGTATTGCAAAGGGTACATGCTTCATCCTCTCCATCCAGTAGTGGATTACACAGGGAATCGGAAAGTGGCACGAGAATACCGACAAGGACAGCCCGACTACCGAATGGAGAGTTGTGGACATTTACACCTGTATTGTGAAACCCCCAAAAGTATTTGACTACCGATTACATCAAAGCTCTCAAAACAATATCTTTTTACTATGAATTTTTGATTACAGTTGTTAGCACAAGTTACAAGTTATGAAGAAAAAAAGAAAAAAAAAAAAAGAGAATTTTATTTTATTTTATTATTATTATCATGGTAACTTTTAAAAGCTCTGCAGGATTAATTAAGGATTAATCTGCAAACAGACAAAAAATTTGCTAGTGCATCGTTTGCAGCATCTAGATTCACACTTCTCTCATCATGTGGTTTCAGCTGGCTCTCCACTCCCACGGCCCCTTTCTGGGTCTCTTGGTAGGTGCCGATAGTTTATTATATTTCCGCATCTTTGATCTCGCCCACCTGCTCTGTAAAAGAAATGGCAGTGCCTTTGCCAAACGTTTTCTGTATGACCTGGTCCGGGGACGAGACGTGTTACCCTCTTTCCAAATCTTTCCCACACAGACTGAACGGGCCCAGTTGGTCCCAGGGACGTGGCTTATCGAATTCTGTACCGTGAAAATGTACCCATGGCCGAAAGATTTTCCAACGCCCTCGATACTGGATGGGCCTATGTGATGGGTCCCCGATTATTTGAACGTTCCTACAAACCCTCCCCGAAATTGGTAGTGGTCAAGACCCCTCACGAACACACAGTCAACGTGTCTCAATGGATACGAGAATTTATTACAGACGTGGAAAGGCAGCGAGAAATGGAAATGCAACTCTTGAAGCAATACCTCTCCCCGCCTCTCTAAAACCTAGGGTGGATGAAACAAAGGATGCGATTCTAAATATTCAACGAGAAATGACTAGGGAGGGTCAAAATGACGAGACTCGAGACGAAACGAAGAAGCTACTAAATACAAAAAAAAAAAAAACGAGACTCGAGACGAAACGAAGGAAGCTATTCTAAATATTCAACGAGAAATGACTAGGGAGGGTCAAAATGACGAGACTCGAGACGAAACAAAGGAAGCAAATCTAAATATAATCAACGAGAAATGACTAGGGAGGCACAAAATGACGAGACTCGCGACGAAACAATGGAAGTCTCTGGTGACGAGACTCGAGACGAAACGGAGGAAGCCTCTCGTGATGAGACTCGCAATGAAACCAGGGAAGCCCCTGATGACGAGACTCGCAATGAAACCAGGGAAGACTCTGGTGACGAGGCTCCCAATGAAACTAGGGAAGCCTCTGGTGATGAGACTATGGAGGAAACAATGGGATCACCCAGAGAAAATTTTTTTCAAATGGTGACCGAGTCTGAGTTTAAAAGCAATTTCAAAAATAAACAAAATTCATCCAAAGTGTTTACTCGGATGCCTCAAACGATTCATGTCTTGCGATCATTGAATCCAAAAGTTATGGTAGTGGTTCCGACACGTAAAAACAATATACCTTGTCACATTTGATAATCTTTCACCAGATTTGCCAAGTAAATTCTTTCAGCATACTTGCCAAGTAATATCTTTCACAACACTTGTTCAAGTAAAAATCCTTTCACCAGATTTCTGTCATCATACTTGCCAAGCTGTAAAATAAAAATTCTTCAAGCTTACTTAAAAAAAAAAAAAAAAAAATTTTTTTTTTTGGTACGATAGTTTAAAAGTCAAACGCTTGACGTTTACTCTACAATCAAGTATCATGGTGGACAAACAATTTTCACCCTACGGTCTCTTTGCATGAGAGATTGAAACCTCTGACAATCCACATCTCACCTATGAGACTCTTGTCACACGCATCTTGAAGAGAGTGTCTGATTCTTTCCATCTACCCTGGTCCCATGTCTTGGAATTGTCTCGCCAGGCTCCCTACCTGATGGATTCGAATCTTCACCAGGATTTGCTCAAAATCTGGACGCAACGTTCCAAAAATGCCACCTTGGACGAACAACATTGTGTTGAACGTATTTTGGGTCGAGATTATGTCCGATCTTCGGATTTGATCAAATTGGGGAGCATTTTGAACAAAGTCACGGATCCCAAAACCATTTACGAATTCTTTGCCATGGATGGTTACCAGGGAGACGATCCCAAGAAATATGTGGAATTGTTTCGATACGACGCCCAAGATTTGCGTGGCAAACACGTCCGAGCCGTCCGCCTGTTGTACCGCTATGACGTGGTGAATACACCCCAAGAATGCCGATCATTTTTGGAAAGCATTTTTAATGAAACCTGCACCCACACCGAGTATAAAGACATGTACGTCGAGTATGTACGTGGGCAAACGGCCGACCTGGCCGAATGGCGTCGAGAACAGCTGGACAAGACGAAAAAGAAGAGGCCCGCTGAGGAAGACACCAAGGAGGAAAGTGTCAAGAAATGTGCGACGGAGGGCGAATCGTCATTGAATTGATTCATTTCTAAATGGGAAGCTTAAAACCTTTAAAGCTTTTGTTGCTAAAAGCATTTAACCACTACATTTAATCGTTATATTTAATCACTAAAACTACCATTTAACCGCTACATTTAACCACTGTATTAAACAAGGTGGATAGATCATGGATGCTATGGAATCCACGTCTTGGGTAAATGCTGAACCTCCCGTTCAGTTTATATCTCGCCATCAACCAGGAGGATTGGCAGCGTTGGCGGTAGACGAATCGGAATGTGTGGTGGTCATGGACACGCTCTGGTTTCGATATCCTCTCGTGGCCAAATGGGAAACACGTGTGATGGAAGCTCTCGTCGAATGTAAAGTTATGGATGTCTATGTGGCGGGTTTGTTAATGTCGTTGAAAAGAATGGCTCCCGAGCAAATGAACGTTTATTTGGATCCCGAACCGAATAAATTGAAATATCCCTGCAAAATGTGCCACCGAAAAAGTTGTGCCATCACAAAAGCCTACTTGTTGTGGAGACGATTGACTAAACGAGAAGCTTGCAATTTGGTGCATGGTGATTCGTAAAGAATAAAAAAGTAACAAGAAAAAAAAATTTGTGTGTGATTCTATTTCTAAATGTAAAAGAAACAACCGCCAAAACTGATCTATACAAGTAAAAAAAAATATTTTTTTTTTTTTTTTTTTTTTTTAAGGATACATTTTAAAAGTGAAAGCTTGATGCAAGTTGCAAGTTTTCGTGGAGACACTTTGTGCCTCCATCTCGTCTCAGAATATACTCAACAAAGTTTTTATTGTTGGCTTTGGCTTGGCATTCCAATTTTTATTTTCAAGCGCACCATGTCTTCTGATCGCTGGTACCAGAAGCTATGGAAATCTTTTACGAGCCTGTTTCGAGTTGGAGAACAGGAGCCATTCCAAATGTTGATATGAGCGATTGTATGGAAGGTAAACCCTTGTCTGACACATCCCTTCAAGACTGTTTATTCAACCTCCACTGTCCATCAACCCTCTAGAAAAGCCTTTGCCGTATATCCCAAGACCTGGCCTCTTGAACGGCTGAAAGGAAA
>BMAO01023786.1:0-67062 GCA_019973975.1 Trichonephila clavata
CAATATACAGGGGTGATCAAATGAAAAGATACGAAACGACATAAAAATGAAACAGTTAAATATTTGCATATTCCGCCAAGGGAGAATGTAGCGAGACATCTCGGGATGCCATTGGAGACTCTGACTGGGATCGGATCATGCGCGGGTGCCCGCGGCGTCCAAATGATGCGAGCACAGAATGACTCGAGCACAGAAAAAGCATTAACTCCGATGTGTACTGTGAGACACTCCGACGCCTACGCAGGTCCATCAAGAACAAAAGACCGGGGCTGCTCACGGAGGGTGTGGTTCTGCTCCATGATAACGCGCGTCCACACGTCTCCAGAGTCACACAAATGGAACTGGACAAGTTCCAATGGGAGACGTTGGACCATCCGTCCTACAGTCCGGACATGTCACCCTGCGATTTCCATGTGTTTGGTCCACTGAAGAAACACCTGAAAGGAAAGCGCTTCAACTCGGACGACGTACTCAAGGACACTGTGAAGGACTGGGTCTCGTCACAGCCACAGGAATTCTGGGAACAAGGAATCCTGCGGCTTGTTCGTCAGTGGGATCGTTGTGCTCAGGCCTATGGTGTATATTTTGAATAAAGTCTATATTTGTACCCACCGTGTCGTTTCGTACCTTTTCATTTGATCACCCCTTGTATATATACTAAATTTTATTTTGAAATATAAACATTTATTTTGCAACATAAGTTGCACATAAAATAGCAATAATAATAATTGTATGAAAGATTTAAAACTAACTATAAATCAAATTTTTGACATAAAGCGTTACAGAACGGATACTTACTAATTTTATGGTTTTTAACTTTAACACTTTTAACTTTAAATTTCAGCGATAAAGGTTTATCAAAATTATTGTTATTCACTTATATGTTTTGAATTTTAACAGTAATTTAGAGAGAATAAACAAAGGTTAGACAGACATTAGATTTCGAAAACCCAGTTAGAAATTAATTCCTAATTTTTATTTATTGGATTTGAATGCTCAGTGTTGGTAAATTGTTCCGTTTTAAGCAGACTCTTCACCTTTTCTGCAGATTCATTATTTGATTTTCAATATGTAATTGATCCCTCTTCTACATACTGTTTTCTTGTCAACCTTTGGCGCCAAACGTCTTAAGAACTGGAAACTTCCATATTCTTCCGAAAACCTGCTATCCAGTTTCACAGTTCCATAACCTATCTGCAACATTGTGTTCTTTTAATAGAACAATGTTTTATTTCTCTAGTGATTGCATAACTCCTTGTCTGCCATCAAATATGGATCTCTCTATACATAGTGCGGAAGACGATTAGCAGTATATATTTTCCTTAAACGTTAACTGCTGTTATTTATCTAATCTAAACTGAATAGTTGCACGTATTGGGTTTCTCAATTGTCTTTGTAGTTATGGGCGTAAAAATAAAATCAAAAGTATTTTGTAATGATTAAGATAACATAAATTTTTTTTTCGAATTGTAGTATTTATTAGCAAAAAAATCAAGTATAACAAATTCAGTACTATATAATTGTATTATAAATTTTAATTTTTTGTTCAAGTGGTTTTTGGTTTAATGATATTAGAGCTATGCATTTAAAATGTATCTTTAAATATTTATAGTTGCATTTTAAAGAATTGAAATCTCTAAGGAAAGTTTTATTTTCTAAAATGTTCCAAAAGGCACATTTAAATGTTACTGTTAAACTTAATCTGAATAATTTTTGTGATAGAATTCGGTAGAAAAATATTTTTTTTTCAATTTTTCTATGAATACATATAAAGGAATAATTAACTTATAATCTGATCAAAATTCTATTTCACATTTAATATTTATTTTCCCACCGTACACATTCGCGTATAAATTAAATAGCTTATACTTTCTCATAAAAGTTCAATCAAACTTCAAATTCCAATCCGAACTCATTTCCTTTTATGTTCTAAGGTCTTACTTTCCCACACTTTACTCTCCATTCGAAATCTGAACTAAAAGGGGATTCAGCAGGCATTGAAATAAATATACTATTCAATTCAAAATCGGATGCAGGTAGAACTGATTTGCCTCGTAGTGATGTCATTAAAATTGTCTCTTATGAATGAAAAAAAGTATCTCTATGCTTTTTTTTTCCGAATAAACACACGCACGCACACACACAAAGAGAGAGAGAAAAAAAACAGATAACATAATACAAGAGCCATTATTATATTACAAGATTCTCCTTGATGTAATTGAATTTTAAAACCATGATTCTGCTACTAAGCTATTTTATTTCTCCGTTTTGTGAAATGATAATACATAAAAATAATTTACTTGGAAGACTTAAAAATTTATTCAAGAAAACACTATACTCATATTTTCATATAAACATCAAATAGACTATTACAATTCAATAAACATTTATTCAAGTATACATTTATAGTTGCCTATATGTAATTTTTTTATTGCATTTCAATATATTTACCTGGCTTTTTAGCTGTCAGCTATATTTTTCATATTTTATTTTATGGCAACATTACTTTTTAGCTTTTAATAAAAGCCTATGTTGAAATTTCCTTTTGATGATTATTCCCTGTAAATAAATTTAATGTTAGATAGTGATGCTATATGTTTATATCTTAGTGCCTAACAATCAGTATATATATATAAGAGAGAGAGATAGAGAGAAAAGCATTTAATAAAATAATAAAAAACAAAAATGTACAATTTTTATTAAAAAAATAACTTCTGATTAAAATTTTATAAAAAGTTTTAAGCAAAAATTTTTTTTAGGTTCTGACGTTTTTGTCAAAATAATTCCAAAATTGATTTTTATAAAGAATAAACTGATTCATATAGAAATGAAATAAAATAAAACTGGGAAAATGTGCAAACACAGCATTTCGAAAATCTGAATGATTGTTAAAATATAAGAGATTCTAATCTAAATTATTAGATTTTCTTGCATGAAATTTTAATTTAGTATGAAAAGTTAGTAAATATTTTTTTATATTAATTATCTTATCTAAGCTTGTAAACAATATAAAAACTTGAAAATTAAGATCTAGATCAATTTTCAAGAGAAAGAGAGAATTATAGATATAAAATACATTTAAAAATATTTCTTTTCTTTATTCACATAAAAATAAGTACTATGCATTTGTTTTTGAAATTTTGTTTCATTAGCTTCGAGATAAACTAAAGGCAGAAAAGAGATTTTGAAACAAAAAAATTCTAAAACTCTTGTGATTTTTTTAAAAATTTGATTTAAGATACATAACCGTAGACAAAGAAAAGGATTTATACACAGCATTTTTTGCACACGGGAAACGACGTTATATGTAATTTATTATAAAAGCGAGCTGCACATTTATTATAAATGTAAAATCACATTTATATTAGTTCACTTTCATTATTTTGATTACAAATATCATTGTAAAGCACGAATCAGTCCTTTTTTATAACATCAAAAATTAAAACCAGGAAAACTTAAATGTTCAAATTGGAATAGAAAGAAAAACGAGTTTCTTCATTTTGTGCGTCGTCTTTTGTTTTTGTTTATCTAGAAAAATTTGAATTTTTCTTAACTTTTCTACATTTAAAAACTTCTTTATTGTGACTTTATTCTACGCAGTGAAGCATTTATTTTTAAATTTATGAATTGTTTATTTTCCCTACTGAAATAATAGTTTCTATTTTTAAAACTGATCATAAATGTTTACCTATTTTCATAATATTAAAAATCGAAAACCTTACGGAATTCAGTATCTTCATATATTCAAAACAATAAAATTCTTTGGAAAAATCAGTAAGCTAAATAAAATATGGAAATTTCTATAATGCTCTAGATTATTTATGTTTGGAAGGAACAATTAATCTCAAGCCTGTAATGAAATTATTAAATTAATATATTGAAGTGAACTAAATTTGCTAAAACTGTATGTCTAAAACGACATCAAATTAATGACTTTACCGAGAAGCTTAGTATTGAAATAATGTATTTGTAAGAACTAATTACAAAGAGTTTTATAGTCTAGTCCCCTTATTGTGTGTCTTTGAACACAATTAGTGAATATGAATCTCTCTGGATGTATAATTTATATCGATGTTGTTGCTTTTTTCCTTATACATTGGATATGTTGAATGCAAAAGATGTCCTCTTTTCTATGACATGCAGATATTTTATAACTACCAACAATATATACGAATATATGTTCTCATTTAGACAGGGGCGTTTTAAGACATAGGCCTTACCCTCGGGGGGGGGGGACTAGTCAAGACTAGGCCTCAATAAGATTGTGATCCGAAAACTTTTAATTTTTAGATATTATTCTCTCCCAAACATATTTTCCAAAAACTAGGAATTTCGAACTATATGCCTATTGGCAACAGTGGCAACATTCCATTATTATGACGTCATCATTAGAGTCTTGGCCTAGGCCTGCTACCATACTTACTCATTTAGTCAAAAGGCGGCATACGGTTGAGTCGGTTTGTGAAACTGAGTCACGAACTTTTATTTGTTATTGGTTTCTTTTTGAACGAATATTTGACAACGTATATGCTATATAATGTCTTCCTAAAAAGGTCACAATAGGGGCTTACTTTTCCATAGGGCCTAGGGTCTCAAGAAATCTTAAAATGTCACTTTATTTAGGTACGTATGTTTGAAGTGTAATGTGTTAAAATATCTATAATAATTATTAATATTCAACATATCTCTCTAAATAAAATGTAAACCTGAAATAAACAACACAAAATTTTATTGAAAATTAAAACCTCTAGAGTAAAATCCGGCTTATAAAACGCGTACGTATAGTACTTTCAATCCGCACTTTTTAAATTTTAGATATATTCGCCGTAAACGCGCACTCCCTTTTTTTACAAAGAAACTTGAGATGTATTTCTGTAATACTATTATGTTTTGATGCCCGAAGTATTATTAAATGCTGTTGCAAAAATAGTGTACATCTAAGACTCTAGGAGGTTTTCAAAATAATGGAAACGCTTTAGATTTTAAGGAATTCTTAATTAGTATTGTGTAGGACCACCTTTGGCATGTGTGTGTGTGTAATACAGCTTGAAGATTCGCCTGGAATTCATTCATACAAAAGCTAAATGGTGTTTAGAGGAGTATTGCACCATTCTTTATGGAGATATTGGGAAAGTTCTGGGGAGAGATGCCGATGGAACATATCGATTCCAAATTGAAAACTCTAAAATCGACACTAATGGTTCAATTATATTGAGTTAGGGTGACTGTGTGGACCAAAGTAGATATTTAACTTCACCCTCGGGTTCTTCAAACCATGATTAAACAAGTCCCGCTGCATGGATATAAACATTATGATCCTGGAAAATTCATTCTCCTGCAGGAAACAAAGTTTGCCTCATAGGATGGACCTGAACAGGAAAAACTTTACTATACTTCTCCGCAGCGATCCTTCCTTTGAGGGCTACGATTGATCCAACAAAAAACTGCGACACAACTACCTATATTATGACACAGATCCACCTCCATGTTTGACAGTTGGAAGGAAACAATCACGATCATACGGTTGTGCAGGTGCCCTTCAAACGTGCATCCTTTCTATTGTAGGAAAAAGCATGGAAGATGATATTCGTTAGACCATATTACTTTCTTCCACTTATCAATCGACTAAGTTTTGTGAGTGGGACACCAAGGTAGACGACGTTTGGCAACAACATCTGTTAGACTAGGGGATTAGGAATTTCTGCTCTGCCTTAAATATTCGGTATATTACGGTCCCTTCTAATTATAATATATGAAAATGGATAATGTAGCTATTGAGCTTTGCGGTCACTTTTGCTGCCATTGTTCGCTTTTTAGCATTACGGTCCGCTTCAATACCCGTCGGTCTCTTTCACTGAGCTTTTCTTTCCATTCCCTATTTTACTTTGCCGCGTTGGATGTGTGCTGTCATGACTTTATACACTGTATCTCTACAAACGCCGAACAGATGGGATGTTTCGGTCTCACCTATTCCAGATAGATGGGCTCCAACAATTTGATCTTAGATCTCTTTTAAGATCTTAGAGATGTGACATTTTACGCTTACGAAAAAAAATCAAGATTTACAAAACTTTATATAGTAAAGCTACTACATACTACCAGAATATATACCTTTCTATTTATAAAAAAACTGGTAGCTATTATTATATTTTAATACTTACGAAGCGCATTCAAAAATGTCGCTTTTATTCACTGGTGTTTCCATTATTTTGATAACCAACTGTATAACTCTTTAAATTTATATAAAGAATGCCATTTCTTTCTTTCTTTTTTTATAAAATACGGTATTTCGATATATGTAGAAGGCTAATTTTTTATGCTTATCTCTTTCATTATTTTTAAAGCTATCATTTTTATACTCGGCGTACAACGTGCTCCCATAAATTTGACTATTTTGTGTGTTAAAAAGGTGCGTTATACGCCGGATTTTACGGTAAGCAGCTTGAGACGAACCGAAGCTTATACTAGCGTAGGAAGATGAATAATCATCAGGTATTTTAAGAAAAACCTTTTGAGGATACTTTTTACAATCTTAGGGGAAAATACTGTACTAGAGAAAAATAAACAATTGAATCTAAACTATCTATAAAAAACACCACTTATTTTTAAGATGACTTATTTAAATAACAACCTCACGGATCTTGGCAATATGTAAAGTGAATCTAGTCGTCTAACTCGCTAAGACTACTCCATATCTATAATCACAGATGTATAATTAATTCACAGACAATGATCAACACTTCACCTAGTCCTCAGATTCACATTCTCCTTCACTTTCTTCCCTTCAGATAAATATCAATACTCATTTATGTATATCACGGTTGCTTCATGAGACGAAGTTCTCATATCAAACATTATGGCATATAGAAACCTTAGTGATTTCTCGAATGAAGAAAAGCGCATGAGAATCCGTTACATACCATTTCAATATAATGCGAGGCTACATTAAACTGTCAAAAATATCTTTCTTAGTACTAATAATAAAATTTGAAGCTGTCTTCTTACACTAAATTTAGTATTTTAGTCTCTAATTAATCAAAATGTTCAATGACTAATGGTCTGTATATTTTGTACAAAAAAAAAAGAGTTTAAAAGTGATAAAATTTAGAAGGGAAAAGTACGTACGGTCTTTTTAAATTATAAAATATTTCATGTGATAGAGTAAAATAGATATTAATTCGGAAATTAACGAAACCACAAACACACGTGTTTGTTATACAGTTTTAGATGAACCCCAGACAAGAAGTGAAATATAGCAGCAGAATATTAGGGCCCCTACAAAGCCAGGTTTTGGGCCTAAGACAGATCTTACAAAGTGTACATACTTGGTGTCAGTCAGGCTTTGGCCCTCTAGAATCATGCACCCCCACCAAAGTGGATGTTGCGGGTGGTGTACGTACGCCACTGAGTGTAGTGAAAATATTAAGGAATTTGTTTTCCTCTAAATGAAGGGATAGTGAGGTATTATATTTGATTTTATTGTAAAAAATTGATTTTCTTTCATGTACTAATATAATTTTGGTAGTAAGGTCGAAGCCGACGTTGTCGAATCGCGGGTTCAAGTCCTGTGTAGAGGGCTGGGGCTCGTTAAATCTGTCAAGGCTCAAATTCCTCTCGTTGACGTAGTGACGAAGTTAAGAGAGAGGGTGCCGGGTCAAGAGTCCTCCTCGTCACTTGACCATGACCCGATATCCATCACTAATAATTCTCGCGTTGCTCGAAAGTGTAAAGTGAATCACAAAATCAAATCAAATATTTAAGATCATACGCGCTGCTTTAAAATTTACAGTAATTTATTTCAATATGGGACTTGCGATTCCAATAATGCTGCATCCAATAACTCAAAAGTATCAGTACCATTGTTTTGTAGTTTTTATTAATACAGATTAAATTTCATTATTGCATAATCTGCAAAACAATGTTGTTTGAAAAATTACACAAGATCTGTGTAACTTTTAATTCTGCTTGCAAGTACCAAGATCCGGCGTATATAACGCACTCCACCATATAATACTTTCACAAGCTACATTTTTTAATTTTTTAGATAAATTCACCTATAGCCCACGCCCTTTTTTTTAACGAAGAAAAAAGAAATGCAGGCGTGTAATGTTCTTATGCTTTGAAGTAATTTATTCGAAGTATTAGCCTAAGATTTTGAAGAAAATAGTATACTTCTAAACTATAACCCTTAAACTTCACAATAAATGCCATTTCTTTTAAATAAACTTTACTTAGATATATGTAGAAGAATAAGTTTTCTTATGTCATCTCTTTTAATTTATTTTTATTTTTAAAGCTATCATATATATTTTTATACCCGGCGTAAAACGCGCGCCCTATAATTTCGATCTTATTTTTGGTGTTAAAAATGCGCGTTATACGCCAGATTTTACGGTAATTGAAACACAATCTGTTCTCCTAATTTTTCCGCGTTAAATAATATATTATGTCAATCTCATCATTTTTATAACTCTTCATATCATTTTGAGAGATTTTATTATTTAAGGATGAATTTCTTAGGACCACACAATTTAAGGTACAAAATTTCAAACTGTTTGTACCATCCGTAGCTTTGCAGTTTATTAATTGGAAAATTCGTAGAATTTAATTAAAAGAAATGAGCTAAAACAACATTTAAATACTTGTTTGACTTTTCTTAAGTTTATATAACGTATAATTAGTTTGCATTTCTTTAAGTTTAAGATTGGTATTCTACTCGAGAAAGAATATATTTTTAATGTAAAATATACTGTGGACACCAAAAGTGTTCGTACACTTGCAATTTCCTATAAAATGTAATGTTTTCGACTAATAAAAATTAATATATTGTAATTGAATTTTTTTATGATATCTGCAACTTATTCTTAATATAATGACATAATTATTTTTTTAAAAATGAAATAACTATTATTTTAAAAAATTGATAATCAAAAAGCAATTGAAAAATTACGCCACAAAAGTCTTTGTACACCTAACAAAAATCTCAACATAGCTTTAAATATTGTATTTATTTCTTACTTTAGTACTTAGTAGGATATCTTTTAATGTCCAAAATAACTTTTAAATGTTTTGGTGTAGATTTAATCAGTTTTTTGTAATTTCTGCATCGGTTTTCCTCCATGCTTCTGTTATTATTGTTTTTACTTCCCATTATGTTATGTTTTCTTTTTTTTTAAATCAAATTCTCTCCAAATATGTTCTACTGGGCTAAACAAACTGATTGAGGAGATGTTTTCAGAATTTTGGGCAGTTATAGAGACACCAGTGGCGTACATTGAGAGCAGAGCGCTTGGCGTCATTATCCTGTTAAAAAATGAAGTAGTCTCCTATATCCAAATTTTCGCCGGATAATTTAAAATTTCACTTTAAAATATTTAAATAGAGCTGATGATTCACAATATCATCAAAAAATACCAAATTATCTAATTTTGAGACCGATTTACACCCCCACGCAAGAACATCTCCACCTCCATGCTTCAGCATGGAAGTCGAGGAGTTCTTGTTCCACATAAATTCATGGGATTAAATTCCTCATTTTTTAATTTACAAACTATTATATGCCCATCAGAACCAAAAATGTTTAATTTTCAGTCATCCCAATCAATTTGCTGTCAATTTTGAATTTTCTGAGACTTAATCCCAAGAATCAAATTGGACTAATGAACCATGGAAATGGAAGTGTGCTTGCGTGGAGGTGTAAATCGGCCTCAAAATTAAATAATTTGCTATTTTTTTATTGTATTGTGAATCATCAGCTGTATTTAAATATTTTAAAGTGAAATTTTAAATTATCCGCGAAAATTTGGATATAGGAGACTACTTCATGTTTTAACAGAATAATGACGCCAAGCTCTCTGTTATAACTGTCCAAATTCTGAAAACATCTCCTCAATCAGTTTATTTAGCCCAGTAGAAGATATTTGGTAAGAATTTGATTTAAAAAAAAGAAAACATGACATAATGGGAAGTAAAAACAATAATAACGGAAGCATGGAGGAAACCCGATGCAGAAATTACAAAAAACTGATTAAATCTACACCAAAACATTTAAAAGTTATTGTAGACACTAAAAAGTATCCTACTAAGTACTAAAGTAAGAAAGAAATACAATATTTAAAGCTAAGTTGAGATTTTTGTTAGGTGTACGAAGACTTTTGTGGCGTAATTTTTCCATAGCTTTTTGATTATTAATTTTTAAAAATAATAGTTATATAATTTTTAAAAAAATAATTATGTCATTGTATTAAGAACAAGTTGCAGAAAAAAAAAATTCCAATTCCAATGTATCAATTTTTATTAGTAGAAAACATTAAATTTTATAGAAAATTGCAAGTGTACGAACATTCTTGGGGTCCACTTTATACGTAGTTATGAGATAAATAAAATTTTTTAACCATGCTTCACTGATTCTTGAAATTTGTGTTAAATGCATGCAAATAGTGAAATTGGAATAATAATTAAAAAATATAAGAGAAGTAAACTTTGAGCGTTCCCTTAATATACTGCTTTAATATAAATATTCCTTTCCTTGTAGACATATAAATTTTATTGCCTGAATTTATATGTCGTGTTGTTTATGTAAAAGTGCAAATGTATTTTAAGTATATGTGTTTTTAATGGTTGGTTTCTTATATTTTTTTTTAGAAAAGCACTTTATTGTAAAGTGTGGAATATTTATCATATACAAAGCAAAATACTTTAAAATTAAAGAGAGATATCTTGGTTCTTTTTAAACAGAATGTATTTAAACTACAGCAAGGATGATTTATTAAGTTGAGAATATATTTTAAATTTGCAGCAAGAGAGAGAAATCATTCATTTTTCTTCGATGATTTAATTTAAAATTACACTTATTATAGGACGTGTTATTATTTAATTTTATTTTTAAGTGATGTTCCAAATTTTAAAGTTTTATCTATGATAATGGTGACACTGTATTGCTTAAAGAGAGAGGTATTCATTACTTTTTTATATAAATAATCTCTTTAATGTTTGATTCAAGAATATCACATTCAAATGATTTTGAAATGGTAAAGTTAAAATACGAAACTATTTATTTAATTCTACATTAAAAATAAATGAGAGTTTAAAGTTAAGTTATTTTTTTTATTAATATCTTACATTTCGCGTAGTTTGCTATATTATCAGCTTATACAATATTTCGTTCCAAATATTTAGTTTCTAATTTTCTGAAGTATAACTTTTAAAATAAGGTCCCCAACTATATATATAACTAAATTATCTGAACTTCTATGAAATCAAACTCTGTTGGTGAATATGACCAAAAATTTATGTATAAATAAGTAACTGATATTTTTAAATTTTGGATGTTTTTTAAACCGTTTGCAAAACTAGAAGCAAAAAGAAAAATAGCATTTTTTATATTTTATAACAAAGTTACATAGCTATTTTAAATAAATATCAGTAATATGTTATTTATAAAACTGCCTTTTATATGAGTTTTTCAACATTTCTTATTCAAAACGATTTTATCACCTAGCATTTTCATGTTAACTCATAAAGCTAATACAATTTACTAAAAAGACTAAAGTTCTGAAATTTTGGCAACTTTTTTGTATTAAACAAAAAAGTTAACTAAAATATAAAAATATTTATGTTTTTAAATAAAATATTTTGTATTAAAATCACTTAAGTGTATTGTATTTCTTTGAAAAAAGATTCTTTTTGATGTATCCGCATTAAATGAACTAAAAATTGAATCGTGTAGAACTTCATTTAAAAAAAAAATCGTTTGCTGTTTCCTTTATCAAAGAACTTTTACGCAGCTTTATTTCTCTTATTAATATCTTCCCCCAATCCTTTTAAATGAACAAAAATACTAGGATTAAAATCCGTAGCACATTTACATAAATTTCCAAAGACTTGAAAAGACATCCACTTAATATTAATTTCTATTTCCTACAGGCATTTTCATGTATATATTTGTAACAACTTCATGCATTCTGAAACAATCAGTCGCCATCAAATAAATTAAATGGAACTAAATATTAAAATCCGAAGTCATCCAAGTCTTTATCTGTAATAAACACTAGGCTCAATTCAATAAGATTTTGCATTCTGAATGAGTTAATTATATATGCTTAATCTTGGAATTTCTGAATGAAAAGGATTCTGTTACTTAGAGATTGCAAATTCTTCCTCAAAACGAAGAATTTCGCCCCTCTTCCTTCAACTGAGAACTTCTAATTACCATATTTGTATTAAAAGGCCACTCTTTCATTCATTTCTCAACTGGGTGGAAAATTTATGCATTGTTGAAACTTTTGCTCGAATGCTTTAATTTATTCTTCGAGATAGGGTTGTCACATGTCAAGGTACAAAAGTTAAGAATGTTGTCAAGGAGACGATAATGAGATATTGAATTTGTTCATGAAGTTATTTTATTGCTGAGGTTTTGAATTATGGTTGAATGAAGTAAGATGGCACGACCAGTGAAAAAGGTGAAAAATTAAGCTTTTGATAGGTTTTAGTAAATGTAAAAGTTGCTGATTTTGTAAAATGTTTTACCTCTATGTTTGGCACTTAAAAGAAAACAAAGCAGATAATTTTTATCATTTTCTAAATTCTAATATATTTAAAATCGTAACTTTTTAATAATTTTTAAAAATAGAAATTTAATCCAAGATTTTTTTAAATAGAAAATGAAGTTAAGAGTACACACATAAGTAATGAGTTTAAGAGTACAGACATATTCAAAAGTTCTGTAAAATTAATATTATGGACAAAATTTTAAAATAAAAGTAATTAGAAAGTGAATTTTTTTTAAAAAAAGAAAATTCGATTCATGACAAAAATTAATTTTTTTTCACGGGAAGTTTTTAAAATTAGTAAAAAAAAAAAAATCTTGCGAAGAAGAAGCTTTGACGACAAAAAATATATCAGATACTCAAATTTTCCGTGAACTTAGTGTCGTGCAAATGATTTGTGATTTAAAAAAATTAATCATTTTAATATTCTGATTCATTAAAAATTAAATCTTTTCAGTAGTTTTTCCAAGTAGAAAGTCAAGTCAAGATTTTATTGAAAACAAGCTTAGAATACAGATATACTTATTCAAAAGTTCTGAAAAATTAATATAGAAAATTTTTTAAAATTAAGTAATTATTTTATGGAAAAAATGGATTTCTTAAAAAGAGAATCTGATTTATGACAAAAATTAAAACTTTTCGAGGATTTTTTTTTAACTTAGCAAAAAACTTTTTTGTCAACAACTATTGCGATAATATTCCAAATATTTGAGGAACACACACCTCTTAACTGAATGTAATTCAATTGCTTTGAAAATCAGTATAGTTTGACATTAGTTTCTCAGTTATTCCTTTCATATATGAAATTAAGATAAAGTATAATTTGATTCATCGAAATTCCTTGGTTTTTGTGTTTATTTTATTGCATCTAAAACATTTTAAGAGGATTTAATTTAAAAATTGATCTTTTAAATGCAGTTGCAACTAGCTTATTCGATTTACTCATGCCAGGAAATGGCCCCACATTTAAAACGCCAAAATGAAAATTATTCTCTTCTAAATTAATATTCTTATTATGATTTATTGGAGTATGTGTACAGTAAAATGCGTTTAACGGGAAAACGCTCAAGATGAAAATTGTTTTAACACGAAATAATACAACGGTCCTGACAAACTACTATATATATATATGCATTCTCAATTATCACTTTTTCTCTTAACACGAAAGGAAAATTGCTGAACACGAAAAAAGTTAGTTCCTTTTTGGGAAATCTGCATGTGTGTGCGTGCGTGAGAGAGAACGTTTTTGTATCAATGGACTGTGAATGATCGAAATAATTCGTTGCAGAAGATGATGGTAATGTGTCCGATTATGGCAGACAAAGATATTTTGTAGTTTGTTCAAAGCTCAAAAAATATCATTGATGCAGATTCTGACGATGAAAATGAAATGAATAATGCAGGTCCTGTTTCCACGTCATCCGAAATGAGGAACATATGAAAAGTAAGCGCAGTTATTTAGACGCACATTTCAATGGTTAAATGAACAGCAGAATGAATGACATCGAACAATTAGTCCACAATTTGACGCTAAATAAGGCAACGCAAAGAAAAATATCATATAATTTTCCAAAAGCTCAACAAGCATTTTATTTTTCAAAAATTTTGAAAATGTTTTATTAAATTTTATTAAGTTCTAGTGAATGTTTTTATTTCCTTCATTTTTATTAAATACATGCATATATACTACTTATCTACGTAAATAAAATGTACTCTAATAAGCTTAATTTTGTTGAATATATGCGTTTTTTGCAATATCCTTTAACACGAAAAAATATTTCAGTCTCCATAGCTTCGTGTTAAACGATTTTAACTGTATTTAGAATTCCTATTATTTTATTTAAAGAGAACTTTCATAGCATATTTAAATACATTCTGTCATGGAAAGTAACATTCTTGTTAAGGAAGATACTTTTTTAGTGTAGTGCTATTTTTAAAATCTAATTGGTTTATATATATTTTTTGAGATTGGCATATGTAAAACCTCAAATATTAATAACTTTTTTTTAGAAAATATGCATATACTGACATCGTGTATGTAAATTAAATTTTAAAACTCTTTTTTCTTAATATTGATTATCTTATTGATTTCGCTGACTAATACGGAAAAGAACCACTTATCATTAAAAATAACTGAAAAAAAATTTCAATTAATTGAGATTGATTGTTTAGTTTAAGTTTCAGGCTTCGAGTCCTCTTATGGTGGTATTATGCCAAAAATTTGATAAAATATTAATTAATTAACAAGTTGAAACTGTATTAAACCTAAATTTATGCAATGCATAGAAGCTACAAATAAAACATATTATGAAATTCAACTTCTAGTAAATCTATTTCTAATTTTTTTTTAATAAAAACCCAAAATGTGGGAGTTTTAATTTTGCAACCACATAGCTCTGATTTACGAAAATAATTGTTTTAGAAAGGCTATAACAATATTAAAAGAAAATAGCATAATTATATCCGGCAATAAGGCAATTATTTTTTGTTTATTTGTAAACCTTTAATCAAGTTATAATATACTTGTATGTTGCATCATGTAATTAATTTATAATTTTATATTGTAAAGGTCTTTTTAAATATTTTTTGTATTCTACAAAGGCCTTAAAAGTACTCCATATTTATTGGGAAAAAGAGATTTAAATAAAAGATTTTATAATAATCTTATATAAATTTCCATTAACCAGTTGTTTATTTGTGATATTACTATTAGGTATAAATTTAAACCCTATGCCGTTATACATTTATTGCTTAAAATATAACTCCTCTTTTATAATCTTTAAATCTCTAGGAACTACACATTGGTGTGATGTACATTTATAAGTTAAAAGCACTTTGAAAATTTACATTCCCGCGTACTTTTCTAGACTAAAATTTTTTTTTCTATTAAGAGTTTTCTTACATATCATTTATAGTAAAAAGCTCATTTATACTTAAATTTTGATTTTTTGAAACCTGAACACAAAATATTTTATACGTTAAAATCTTTTTTTAAATTATTTTCTAATTCATCAATTTAAGCCGCTAAAGTGTTGATGCTTATATATTTTCTCTTGTGTAGTTCTGGTACTCCAGGAAGGTATTTTCTATTTATTAACTATAATTATTTAGTGTTAGCAATTAACAAAGGACGTGAGTCATAACGTAACAGTCACTCAAAATCCTAAAGGTGAGAAGTTAAAGCTCAGAAGAGCTTGGCACTCTGGTCATCCACCCAACGAATTATTTTTTAACTATTTTATTATTACTATTATTATCTTTTATTATTTTTGCTTAATAAACCTTGCTACGTTTTTACCATAGTACATGACGTTAAACCCACATGAATATATCCTATTTTTTGATTAAAACAAAACAGAAATGTATTTTTTTAAAACAAAAATCACTTTTGAGTTTTGGAAAATAATAATACAATAAAATTTATCTATTTTCAGCTTCATAAAATTGAGTTATTGCAAAAATCTGGTGAATGACATGCAGCTTTACCTTCAAGCTGCATTTTTTTTTTATTTTTAGGTATATCGGCCGTATAACGCGCACCCCTTTTTTAGGAAGAAACCTGAAACGTAAGTGTGCAATGCTCTTACGTTTTGGAGTCATTTATTTTTACATCCTTTAGAAAAAAAAATAGTACATTTCTGGAACTACAACCCTTTAAGTTCATTCGGAATGTCATTAATTTTAAATAAACAGGGCTTCGATATATATTGAAATCTAATTTTTTTCAACGCTCATCTTTTTTTTTACCATGTTTTTACTAACTCGCTTTGCTTGTCTGTCCGGATGGAATTTTGTAATTGATTTTAAACAAACTTCCCGATGAGCTACATACTTGAAATTTAAACTATAGCTCAGAAGGGGATGACAATGCATGACAATGTAAATAAAGTTCTAGTATCGAACCCGGGCTCCAGAAGAGGCGGGCTTCGATTTCGACAAAGGGTCCCCTAACTCCGGAACTTACACGAATTTACACAAAGACCACCTGTCGATAGCACGGGTCGAGTTGCGTCTACGTATAGAATTTCGTGGCTCTGGAGTCAAAGAGGGTCCCCCAGGATACCATATATTTTCATTAACTCGCTTTCTTGTATGTCCGTCCGGGTGAAATTTTGTAATTGATTTTAAACTAACTACCCCATGAGTTAGAGACTTGGAATTTAGGCCATAACGCAGAAGCTGATGACAATGCATGAAAATGTAAAAAAAGAAGTTCTAGTCTCAAACTCGGGCTCCCGAAGGGGCTTGTATGTCTGTGCGGGTGGAATTTTATAATTGATTAAACTTCCCGATGAGCTAGAGACTTGTAATTTTGACTATAGCTCAGAAATGGATGGCAATGCATGAAAAGGGTTATAAAAACATGGTACATATTTTTTTTTCTTAAGAAAGTTATTTTTTTAAGGTTCTCATTTTTATACTCAGTGTATAACGCACACCCGTAAATTTCGATCTTATTTTTTGTGTGTTAAAAGTGCGCGTTATAAACTGGATTTTTTTATGATATTTTAACGCTTTCATCTGTAACAGCCCAGCTATTTTTGACATCAAAACATTTGTTTAAAAAAAGCAAAGAAAAAGATTTTTTTTTAAAATCATGAATCACGGAGAAAATGGGTGTGAATATGATGGTATTTCATCAAAAATGTATGAATGATGATAGTAAATCAAAACATTAAATATTTCTACGCGTAATATTAAATATATCTGCAATGAATATTCTCCGAATAATAATCAATTCTCATTCATTTAACATTCTCTTAATGAATATGTAACGAAAGCTCACTGAATATTCGGAAAATGAGTTTCATATATTTGGAAACATTCATTGATATTTAAACGCATGAATATTTCTGCTAATGAAATTGAAGATATATGTACTTTCATAAACTAAACACTGTTTTCTTTAAAAACTGATTGAGAATAATTTTTATATCATTAATCATTCATGTTCTCTCCTTCAGATTATCCCTTAAACATTTAAGAGGACTCGAGACTCAAAGTACAAGAGTTTTCAGTTTTAAATTTGTCAGAAAAAAAAACATTTTTACATGCATTTATAATCATGCGGGACATTTTTTTAAAAAAACGTATGTAACTTCTGAGAATTATCAAAAGATTGAAGATATGTTTTTCTTTCGTTGCTATACCTTTGATCATTTTTGACCCATTTTCAGATGTATTGATATTTCTCCTTGTGACTTCACAACACATATTCAAAAAATGCTTAAAATTGATGATCATAGTTAAATAAATAATAAAAGACATGACGCACATGCACATGGGATTTGGAAATGAATTATCAACAACAAAGAAAGAATTTGAGCTTTGCAGTGTAATTTTTTTTGAGAAAAACATTCTAAATACATTTTTAGTTGTAACATTTTTGAATAAACTGTCAAAAAAAATGAAAATTTTGTGTATGTCATTCTTTTTATCCTACAATAAATATTTATTTTTAAAATTTTGTGGCTTTCAAGCAAGATTTGAATCGTGCAAGAAATATTCTGAACACTCGACTTGCTCACACAAAAAACTAAACACTATTCTGAACACACGACAAGAGCTTACACGACTTCCCACGATTTTCAAATCTCATCGATTCGTCTTTTGTTTAAAAAAAAAAAGGTAAAAAATCGGGGAAATTGGTAATGTGTGAATAATGAAGTTGTTGATCTTCTCCTAGGCAAATAAATTTAGAAGTGGTTTTTCTTTCTTTCAAGAACTGCTAGATTCCAATAATCAGGTTCTGACAACTGATGAGCTCTTAGGAGGAGAAATTAATGCACGAGGAAACATTAATGCACAATGAGACTGATGAATTTGAATTTCTAGACCTAATTCCCTCAGAAGATCGAAAGATAGCTAGGAATTTGACAAAAGCCCCAGTTTAATTGAAAAAGGGGGGTAACAAACTTTATAAAACATAGACTCCAACGATGAGAGCAATTTTTCAGCAAAACAAGGAATAAAAAAATTATTAGCATGTTGTAAGAGGAAATTTTGCGTGAGAAAAAATCCATCTTTGAGCTGGCAGACTACTTTATTGTATTTTATGAAACCCTGTTCATCAAAATAACTTTTGCTTACGGTTTTGTATTTGTGTTCCTTAAGATTTTATTAAACATTTCTAGGATAACATGAATAAAAACGTAAATAGGAGTTGTCATAACTCTGAATTTTTTAACTTAGAGCTTTCAAATGTTGTGAAGGGAAGAAGATATATAAAAAATAATTCAGGCTAAAAAAAAATTTTTTTTTTATTTTGCGACTTTTTGTAACTTGAAACGCACTGTTCCCCCTTAAATTCAAGCACTGGGTGCCAACTTGTAAAATGTCATAATTTATCAAACGCTTGATATGTCGATTAATGTTCCACCAAGTTCAAAATTACCATACCGTTGAAAATTCTTTTTGAACGTCACATTTCATTTTCGTTCCAGTTCTCTCTGAAAGGAAATAAATAATGTCTAGAATTTCTCAGACTATTGTCTAGTGAGATGAATTCTATTACGCTACAGCGCATGCTCATATCTAAAGAAAACAAGCGAATAATACAAGATTCCTTTGGACATCCTGCAATAACATATCGCCTCTATATGACAGCTAAAATGCCGACTACCCTATAAGAGTCTTGGTTTGGATCCCGATGAGGTATGACTGTTTATGTTGTAATGTATGGATTAAGTAGCATAAAATGTTTCAAGAAGATAAACAATTTGCATGTATGAGGCTTCAATTGAAAGGGAAAGGGTACATTTCATGCAAATTAGAGTTATTTTGCTACAATATGTATTATTTTTGTTAGTATGCATAGCATTTTCTTTCGTCATAAATTAAATCAAATATAAACTGGATTTCGGTGGCCTTAAGAAAAGCAGCTGTGACGTTTGAGAAAATTAATGGTAGCGTGAGAGTCAGGAAATTAAATGACTGATTTATTCACGTCACAGCTATTAATTACTCTATATACATTTACATTGAAGTTATTCATAATATTGATTATTTCATTAGAGTTCAGAATATGTTATTTGTTTATTCCCTTCGGTGCTTGCCAGAAATCCCCCCTCCCTTCACTCCATGGTCTTGGGATGGGGATGGTTTCTTTCTGACACCTCGAATTACAGTTGGAATTTCCGACTTATAGGTTTGTCCAGCCATTGAATTTTCTCACGGTCATAGATTACCGAAGCGAAGTCAGATGACAAGACCCTGCAATATTTAGGGGTGCACGTGTGCATAGAAATGGTGTTTTTCTATCCACAAAAAGAAGCCAATTTGTCACTTGAATGGCGTGAAAACATCCCACAGCTTAGCTTTCATTGCTACTTTGAAAAAATTGCTTAGCATGTTTCAGTATCCAAATTTTTGTTAATAAAACATTTTATTTACGATTTTTTATCTATAGAGTATAAAAAATATTGTGACAACCCAAACTATTTGCAACGAGTAGCGAAAACTATTTATACTTCGAATAAGTGATATCCACATCCAATCCAAGAAATATTCTTGCTTAAAATGAAACTAGAATCTGAAGACTTTTACCTTTAAATTAGACTAGCAATAAGGTGAAATAACGGTTATTTCATTTATTCGCACATTATAAGTATATTTGTTCTAATTCTTATAAATATTCATAAAACGTATATATTTCTATGAGAAAATGTAACTTCAAACGGATTGTGATTATCAATGTATAGACTTATTCATTACAGAATATAATTTATTGAAAATTTATAGTTATGAAATATTTTGTTTTTACATTAAGACACTACTCTATTTTTAAAAATATTTTCCTTTATCTCTTAGTTTTGTATTTATTTTCACCTACTTGAGTATTGTCCTTCTATTTCTTTAAAAACATTCAATCAGTAAATGCTTCTTAAAAATGTTTTTTAAAAAATGGGTTTTAAAAAAAAATTCTGCTTTTCTTTTAAGAATTATTTTTAAAAATATACTTTCGATAAAAATATCATGCTTAAGACTTTTTTATTTTTAAGAACTTATATAGTTTTAGGAAGAAATTCGCTATTTTTATGTATATGCATTGTTTTGATATTTTTGATTTAAGAAGAACGTCGTTGGTAAAAAAAAAATCTTGATTTTGAATTTTTTTTCTATATTTTTCTATTTTTCCCTAGGTTAATATCTCTAATAGATGTTTTTTTTTTATATAAAATGCGTCATATTTTTTGTTTGAAGTTTTATATGTGGTCACTCATTGGCTTGTCATGCACGGATGACTTTCTTGAACATGTAAAGAATTTAGAGACTATTCGAAAAGAAACGATTTTTTTTCAAAGAAGTTTTCATTGAAGCAATTTTTAGAAATTTTAATATTTTTTATGCATTTAAACGCATGGACAGAATTTCGAAAATAGAGCATTACGTATTTTACCCTTTCTTAAGCTCACTTTGCCCTTAAGTTTATACAAAAACTGTTTCAAGCTCAACTAAGTAATTTTTATTTTATTTTTAATAGGATTCTGTAACAAACTTTTTTTACGTAATTACTTTGAGCTGGATAATTTTCTTTCCAACTTATGAAATGTTTCAAATATGCGTTCATATAATCACGTGTATGTTTTGATATAAGTATGCTGATCAACTAAAGCAATTTATTTAAATTTTATCTCCGATCTTACTTGTAAAGCTTTCATTGTTTGCTTAAAAAGATTTTTCGGAAGAAGAGGTAAGAGTTCTAAGATATTTTCTGATAATGCGATGACATTTTAGGAGCAAATATTGAATTAAACAGATTGTATGGACCTAGTTAAAGCTCTTGATGAAACATTAGTTACTTATTTTAATGACGAACTTATAGATTGACATTTCATTCCTCCAAGTTTTCCAAATTTTGGTGGTTTATGGGAATCTGGTGTTAAGTGTCTTTTAAAAATCATTTAAAATGTGTGTAGTAGGAAATTCTAACTTTACTCTTAAAGAGTTTATTACTTTACTTACCGAGATCGAAGCTGTTTTAATTTCGAGACCATAACATCACTTCCATCCGATTTTGATGATGTTGAAACTCGGTCACACACACATGGTCACTTTTTAATTGGTCAACCTGTTACGGCTATTTTAGAACCACAATTAATTGATGTTAAAGTAATCGGATTAGTCAGATGGCAAAGAGTTAAGACGCTATCCCAGCAGATCTGGAAAGTTTGGGAAAAAATTATTTAAATTTACAAGAAAGGAACAAATGGAGATTCAGTAAAAATAATGTTGAAATACGCTGGAGATTAAAACTGGTAATCCAGGAACAAATGCAGATAACAAAATGATATTTATTGGACAAATATATTATACTGGAAATAACAAGTGATTAAATTTCCAAGAAAATTGGTTTCATAGGTTTTGAGAAATCAGTACCCGGAACAACCACCTTTGACAGTAAAAACAGCACTTATTCTCCTGGGAATTGAGTCAAACAGAGGTTGGATGGCATGTACAGGCACAGATGCCCATGCAGCTTTAACACGATGCTACAGCTCATCAACCATGGCGTGACATCGTGTACTGGCGTACGATCGCGACTTGCTTATGGTGACGAGCCAGTCGCTCGGCAACCATGGACCAGACGTATTCTATTGGCGAGAAATCTGGTGAATGTGCAAACTAGGGCAAAGCGCGGAACATTTTCCGTATCAAGGAAAGTCCGTACAATACTTGCAACATGCGGTTGTGCATTATCCTGCTGAAGCGTAGGTTTTCACAGGGCTTGAAAAAAGGTAGAGCCAAGAATCTTAACACACCAGAAATGTAACGTGCACTGTTTAAAGAGCCTTCAATGCGAACAGGAGATGACCGAGACGTGTGTCCAATAGCACCCATATCTTCACGCCAGGTGATGTGCCAGTATGATCATGACGAATGAACGCTGCCAATGTGCGTTCACAACGATGCCGCCAAACACAGAGGCAACTATCTTCTGTCTATAAACAGAATCTGAATTCATCTGAAAAAATGACGTCTCACCACTCGTGGTGCTAAGGGTAGCCGCAGCCATGGTCTGCGAGCTGAGAGTCCATGCTTCTAGAAACGTCATCGAACTGTTCGTGCAGACACTTGTTGCCTTGCAAACAACCCCAATTCTTGACTGAGGGCTCGTGACGTAGCTGCATGATCCATTAAGGCCATGCGGATAGCATTCTTGCCTTCTGCTAGTGATAGGGGGCCGTTGAAATCCAGAACGGCGTTCCGTATTACCGTCCTGAACCAACAATTCCACATTCTGCTAACAGTCATTGAATCTCGACCGACGCGAGCAGCAATACTGCCATACGATAAACCGTAATCCCGGTCCGCTACAATTCGAGCTTTTTCAGTCAGAAACGTACTGGTACGCCTTTCTGCTCCTTACAGGAGGCATCACAACAACTTTTCACCGGGCAACAAAGGTCAAATGCAGTTTGTGTATAAGAAACCAGCTGAACAATTTCCTCATTAAAACATATGGTAGGTGTCGCTACCGGCGCTTGCTGTGTCTGAATGCGCTGGAAAACTAATCATTTGCATATCACAGTACCTTCTCCTTGTCGTTTAAATTTCACGTCAGTAGCATGTCGCCTTCTTGGTGTAGCAGTTTTAATGGCGAGTAGTATAGGTACTTTCGTATTAATTAACAATGAATCACTTCCTGATACCAAATGGCTTACTCGTAGAATTTTGGAAGTTTTTCATGACAATGATAGTAAAATAAGGGTTGTAAACTCTTTGATGGAAAATAACTAAAAGAAATATCAGGGATATCTGTATTTTAATATTTGAATGAAAATATGTATGTATAATTATAATTTTTATCATTCATATATCACTACCATTATTTTTTTAAATTTTTTATTTGATTTGTTTATCTTGTTACGTAAGTTTTTCTTCATTATTTCTTATTATTTTTGTCCTATGTTAAGTACTTTTTTATTTGAACTTAGTTATTCATTTATGTTGTGTAGTAGCTAATTTTTGTAAATTGGAATGAATTTGCATGTATGTTAATTTTTTGTAACCATATTTCTTATGCTAAAATTTGCTTGCATGCATGTAAATGTTGAAATAAATATTTCAACGAGGGCCGGGATTTTGTGGTACCTTGTACACTCTGCTATTTTCGCTTGTCGTGACCCCTAAAACTTATCACTTCTACAACTTTACTCATACCGAGCGGACGTACCATCCCAGTCGTATGAAAGTGCCTCTTGTTAAAAAAAAGTGCCTCTTTGTTTTAAGATGCTTTATTTCCAAAATGTATTAATAATTTATTGATACTGATTACTTATGTAGATTGAAAAAAATCTTTGTTTGTTTTGGGTTAAAGTTCATTTTCTCTCATTCGAGCTCTATCGACGTTAATTTTAATGTTGCCATGCCGTCGTATTTAGACCTACGGCACCCTGTTTACACACAACCCTTATACTTTCTCCAATCATCTTCATCCAATCAGTTTATATGTTTTTGAGCCTAAAAGATACTTTATAGTCAATTGCATGTTCTTAGTAAAATTACTGGAGTCTGTCTTCTGCTACCAAATTTCATTAATGTCAAAGTTCAATGTAGTGTCGATTGGAGGGTGATCTGGAGCATTTTTAGTTGACGTAGTGGCCAGTTTTGTTGGTGAGTACAATTGACTTGCGTGCCATGGTCGTTTACATCACTAATCACGATTCATTGGGAATGTCTTAAACTCTCCATGGAGAGCATAATCTACCCCTAGGGTCAGCCTGTGCTGTCATCTAGTATTCAATTACGGAATCACCACTTCGGTGAAAAGCTGTTTGGCCTTCGGATAAGTTTTTTATTCGAGCCACCTATGTACTGACTCACAGATTCGCTGCTCACGCGTTAGACGATTGGGACGAAAAGAAATCTCTATTCGGGCAAGTCGTTAAGCGCTGTTTTTCTTGCCCTTTGAAATTTACGATTTTCAGTGGAAGTGGTCACTGCGCCCTTTTTTAGGATTCAAAGAATAGAAATGGACAATCCTTATGTTTTTTTTATTATTCGATAAGAAGTATGAAACTAAAAAAAAATGCGAAGCTGTCTTGTCAATTGTTACCGCACGCATTCTCTCTTTTTCTTAAATTATGTGGCAGTAACCCAAAGTCTTATCAGTTGTAAAAAAAAGAAAAGAAATTTTTTGATAAACAATCAAATTGTATAAAATACATAAGTAAAATACTATTTTTTCTATATTGTGTAAAAGTGCCTGAATAGTGTGCTTAATATGAATTGCATAATAAGTTGTTTTTCGAAAACTTTTATAGGGTAGGCTTCGTCCTAATGGACATATTTATGAAAAATAAGAATCAAAAAATGAAATTAGAAATTATTTCACATCAAGTAGTTTCATGCTTGTGTATTATATTTTTATCATTTCGTATCTCACACTACTAGACGTCTGGATTCATATGTTTAAAAAAAAGCAAATGTGTCTTGCATGGCAACAAATATTTTTTTAAAAAAAATGGCATTTGTTTCATTGTAGCCCTCAGTATTAAGAGAAGCTGTAGATAGCTTCAAAAATCTGCCAAATAAATTTCGCTGTGAAACCTCTGGTTCTTCTTGGTATCGCATTTTATGTTACTAGCATTGTATATGTATACAACACACACATACTTTTTTCAAGTTCGAATTCAAGTTCATTTGCTAGCCTGCAGAAAAAATGGATGAATTAACCAGGTATCACTTGATCAGACCTTTCACTGAAGAACACTTTAGAAGATGAACAGGAAAAAATATTGTATCAATTTATGTGGTGTTTGTTACAAATATGTGGTTTTGGTTTTATTAAATGTTAATTTAAGCATTTTGATGGACTCAGTTTGTATGTCATTATAATTGCATAGCCTTTTGCTTCTCAATCATAATGGTTCAAATGATTTTTCTTTCACAAAATTAGATTAGTTAAAAAATAACGATTAGAGTAAAAAAACAACGTAAAACTTTAATTATGTAAAAAAATATGTTATACATTCATCATACGAGATTATAAAGACGTCCGTTCAAAATATGCATCAATTGTTAAGTTAAACAGCGTACTTAAATTTCCTTTTTGAATTTGGGAAGAATACATGGTGTTTCAGATAAGAACAATGCTCAAATATTAGTATATATTTCTCTTTCTCTTATTAAAAAACAGCGAATTTCTTATTTCTCTTTGAAACAAACTCTTTTTTTTTCTTAGGTAGAATGCGTTTCACATTCCATCTCTTATAGTTTTATTCTAAATTAATTCTGATTTTGATTTATGAAAAAAATTCTATTGAATGTTACTTTTCTTTAAGGATATCATATGAAAAATGGAGTAAATGTGTTATTACTAAGAGACCAAGAGCAAAACCTATTGAAATTACCGGAGCTTGGTTGTTTCAAAGCAAGCATTTATCAGGATCACAAGTCTTTATCATTTAAATTAAGAATCGTATTATTCATATGGTCAAATAAACTAATGAAATTTAAGTGAGCCAATTAGAACTGAGTAATTAGTTTTGTTTTACACAGAGGATATCAGACACCAACAAGAACCTAGAGCGAAGTCTACCTCGCAGTTTTGATGAGCAGTCAGATGACGAGGCTGATACTTGAGCTAGCACAGTGGTTTCGACACTGACAATATGACACATATGACAATACTGTACTCTATTTCTTTTATTTTGTTGTATCATGCTTCAAGAATTGCACACCTAATGTGCAAAGTCCTCAAGGCCTTAGGGCCCTGTAAGGCTCTTTAGGCCTGGTCTTCACCAGTGTATAAGGGGGGATGTAACATGTTTTTACCAGGTTTACTCAGTTTTATTGTAATGAGTAAGACTATATACTTACATACTTTTTGTACATTCCTGGTCGTAGAAATATACTTGTAGTAGATATATTTTTGATAAATACTGTACATACCAGATCCATAAAAAATGCTTGTAGATGTTTGTAAAAAATGCTACACCATGAAGGAATCATGAGAATTACCTTTGCAGCCAATATTAATTATAGGATGTTACGTAAAATAGTAAAGTTTCAGAGCCACCACGCATGTGAGGCGTGCGCAGCGCCCTCTGAGCTGATGCTGAAAGCATATAAATAGAGGGCTGTAGCGGGACGTTGAAAACAGTTAATGATTATTTGTTAGAGTAGAACGTTTAGTGAGACCTAAGTATGTCTCCACGACGAAATAAGGAGAAATTATAACAACTTACAGAGTTTGAACGGGGGAGAATTATTGGCCTTCAAGAAAGAGGATTTTCCTATCGCGCAATTGGAGCCCTTGTGCAGCGGAACAGTTCTACAGTGATGCGAGTTTGGAAACATGAAACAACGAGCACCGAACAACTCGAAATACTGGCAATGTACGACGGGAGGTGACGTCAGCGAGCGATGACTGACCGCATGGCGGTGAATGACCGTACAGCTTCCTCCAGGCAGTTGGCAGCACGTTGGTCTACTGCTACGGGTGTACAAATGTCGGCTTCGTCAATTCGTCGACGTCTGCTGCACCGTGGATTGCATACAAGGGTGCCTTTATACAGGATTCCCCTCACGGCAAACCATCGACGGCTGTGTCTGCAATGGGCTCATGAGCACAGAGCCTGGCAAGCTGATTGGCACCAATTTGTCTTTTCAGAGGAATCACGCTTCAATTTGTGGGACCATGATAACCGCATTCGTGTTAGACACTATGCCCGTGAATGCTGCCTTCCAGAGTGCGAACGTCAAAGTGGTTGAACAACCATATTTTTGGTCTGGGGTGAAATTTCGCATCATGGACAATCTCAGCTGCTACGAATTTAGGGTAATCTGAATAGCAACAGGTACGTCCATTAAGTTCTAGATCCCGAAGTCATTCCCTACCTTTAAGGCATCTCTGGAGCCATCTTTCAACAGAATAATGCACACCCACATGTTGCAAAGACTGTTCCAGACTTTTGTTCAGCCCAACACATGTAACTTCTTCCTTGGTCTGCTTATTCACCTGATATGTCTCCTATTGAGCACGTATGGGATTTGTTTGGCCGGCGTCTAGCTCGTGATTCGCGTCCTGCAGCTTCAAAAGACGAACATTTGCACCGCATACAAGCAATAGGGTAAATATGTATAGTAAATATGTACAGTAAATATAGTACAATAGGTCTTCCACAAGCAGAATTTCAAAATCTGTTTGACGCCATGTCACATCGTATATCAACACTTTTTGCAGAGAGTGTCGCTACACCAAATACTGATTCGGAAACTCAATATTGTTTTTTCGCTTTGAAATTTCGTTATTTATTTGTACTAATACGAGCCTTTTTGCATTAAATTTCATTTAATTCTGATGATTTCTTCATGGTGCTGCATTCTTTACAAACATCAATTCACTTACTATACATACCCGGTTCATAGAAACTTACTGCACACATACCTGGTTCATAGAAAATTACTGTACATAACTGGTCCATAAAAGCATACTGTGCGTACCCGTCCTTAGAAACTATACATATTTACTGTATATATCTGGTTCGTAGAAACTTACTGTACATACCTGATCCATAAAAGCATACTGTACGTATCGGTCCTTAGATACTATACATATTTACTGTACATACCTGATCCATAAAAGCATACTGTACGTATCGGTTACTTAGATACTATACACATTTACTGAACATACCTGATCCATAAAAGCATACTGTACGTATCGGTCCTTAGATACTATACATATTTACTGTACATACCTGGTTCTTCATACTATACATATTTACTGTACATACCTGGTCCATCATACTAATACATACTATACATATTTACTGTATATACCTGGTCCATCATACTAAAACATACTATACATTTTTACTGTATTGAGTGACTCATGGTTTCTGCCAGGGGAGATACAATCGTATTAAACTGGGACGTTTATCTTTTCTCAAAAGTTTTTTTGGTTTTGGAATCTGTTCTACTGTATTAGACAAAACAGCCTTAAAAACTTTGAAAGGCCAACACATCACAACAGGCATTGATAGAATTGTTGGTTAAACCAAGACCTGTTAAAAAATCCACTACCGCAACTTGATGCAGCCTTCAGGATCGAAAAGGTCACCATTCTTAGCTTGAGTTATCCAGGAAGTCGAAAGTTACATTAAGAGTGATTTGAACTTAAAAAACCTTAACCCCCCCCCCCTTCTTTCAACCTTTTTTTCACTACGATTATCCCATCAAACTTCCCCAACCTAAATCTAAGGCACAATACTTTGCAGGAAATCCCTCCAAATAAGTAGCTCGGAACAATTCGAATTCTTTGTTTGAGGTAAGGATTTCAAATCGGGGCTCTGTTTTGATCTTGAATCTTTTATATTCCTCTCAATAAAGTCACTCTGCGTTGACGACAACGAGGAAGCTTCGAGGGTGGAGGGAACAAAAAAGAAGCCAAAAGTTTAATCTATCGTCTGAGAAACTCACCCCTGAGGGCACTAGGGTGTGTTTCAGGAACATAAGCGATTCTACTGCCTTAATGTTTGTTGCTAAAGTTTTCAATACGTTGCGAAATGTAAGATTGACAGCTACAGAAGTAGTTATTTTTTTGTTTTTTTGCAAAAAGGATGCTTTTTTTACTAGTTGGAAAGAGGAATAAAAGGTTTTTGGGTTTCTTTTAGTGTATACTGAGTGGATCTTTATTGGTGTTTTCTCGGATAAAATACACAGAAAAGCACTAAGGTTGAAAGGTACTAGATAATAATGCGCTTATATTTTTCAGCTCTTATTTATAAGTTACATTAAGGGGCCAGAAAAATACATTTTTTCATCGTAGGTTTTGTTATAATCTTTGTGCAGAGAGACAATTTTATAAATTTAACTTGCAAAATTAGGATTTAAAAAAGGAATTTGCTTAGAAAATTTTAAAATTTAATGAATATATTTTGAATTTGGGTCAACATATATTTGTTAGAAAAATTTTTCTTAAAAGAAGATCAACAAGAGTAAAAATAGATGCAAATTGGCTGTGATGAGAGTTTCAACAAGCAATCTCACTCTTGATTTTAAAAAAAATCGTAGAAGAGTGTGATATAGTACATTTGTATTATTAAATGTTTTATATAATGTAATTTTTATATAATACAATTAATGTCTTTTATGAGATACAGACAAACTAATAAGTACAATAATTTTAAAAAGATGTGGTCCCCTAGAACCTTCCTCGGCCACAATGTAGCCCTTGAGATAAAACAAATACCCATCCCTGATTTAAAACGAGTTTAAAGATCTTGGTAATCTTAAACAAAGATGTCAACATTCATGGGTTAGAGTTCTTAACCATGAATATAGGGATGTAGGGCTTTATGAATTCGACTCCACCTCAAAGTTATCACATTGAGAATAGAAAATAGAGAATGTTCTTATACGTTATTTGATCATAGTTTTCAGTAATTCTATGCGAAGTATGGAATCATGTTCTTTGTAAGCAACGTGACTCTAATTTTCAATGTGAAGATACTTTTTAATTTAACTGTTTGTGTAGCCCTAGGACAACAACATTTCAAAATACTTAAATCACTGCGAGCACAGATTTAATAATTAAAATTTTAATATTTAAATTGATCCATAAGTATTATATTGTAAGAATTTACTTCTAAAATGCTGAGAAAAGAATGAAGAATAATGACAATAAAAATACGAATGACTTAAAATTCTTCATTTTAGTCTAATATAAACGAAACACTATATATATATAGTTCTTTCTTTTGAACTATTAAATAACCCATGAAAAAATTCTATTACATAACTGCTTCTTAAAAGAGCATGAGATAATAAATTTAAAATATGGGCTTTATTTTTACATTATTTATGTCAATATATATATTTTATCGGTACTTTTACTTTCAAAAGGAAGAGAAAGGGAATGGAATATTTCCTCACAATGTACAAATAAAAGGATTATAATAAACGAGTCATTTAATTATTATTCAGCAACCATTTATACAAAAATGATGATAATTTTTTATTACATATTTAAACTGCTTCAAAATTCATTTTTCTGAAAATTTATTCCAGAAAAATGGATTTCTGAATAGTTTCAAAAATAGATTTAATTTTTCGCTAAAATGATTAAAGAGAAAAAAATTATATTTTGCTGCACCTTTTCTTACATTATATTAAATAAAAAAAATTAACATAATATTTTTTAAAAAAATAAAGGAAAATTAGACAGATTATAATGATAGTAAATTATTAAAAATTTGAGAAATACAAGTATTTAGGACAATATTTTGACTTTATGTGTTCATTTTTTGCGTATTTGAGTAAAAAAGGAATCACCCAAAGAAAGAAATTAAATATTCTTTTAACCCCTTAACTGGTTTGTCCATGCACTCTACGGGCTACCGAAAACTAGACCCAACCGGTTTGCCCGTACGCTGAACGGGCACTAGTTTTTTTTCCTATCTTTGTTTTGCACATATTTTTAATTCTTATTGTGAAAATAATAGTACTAATGTTTCTAAGAGATGCAGTTTGCCCATGATACTGAAGTACTTCTCATTCAGAATTTTCTTTGTGGTGAAGGCGGGAATTTTTCATTGAAATCAGGAATTAAGATCCTTGCAAATAATACGATAAAGAACAGGGATTGGCAAAGCAATGTGCAATTTGATTCTTGAGGAGAAATTAAAATACAGAAAGATAATTGAAAAAGTCGATATTATCTCTGCCCCCATTGCAATGTAAGTCTTAGTATTACACCATGTTTCAAATTTTGTATGTACATATATATATATATGCACATACAAGGTGTGAGAATTAAATTACTGTGGGACTGCGCATACCCTAGATCTTAGGCTTGGTGTGAAGGAGTGGGAATGGACTATAATTGGTCCTTCAGGGCTGGTGGCACATTATTTCCATCCCCCCATTCATCTATCTAGTTTAGTTTGTTTTTTATCCATTGTCGTATCGAATCATCGTGATCATGATAAACTTAAAAATCGAACTGCACATACATTTGAAATTCCTCGTGCAATAAAAAAAAATTGCAACTTTATGATTTATATTGCTTAGAAATAACTGTTTCACGTGGTAAAATTTTTTTGCGGCACAAATAATTTTTGGAAGGTTGGGAGGATTTTGAAGATGATAAACGTTCTGGTCGACCTGCGTCCTCAAGAACTGATGAAAACCTTAAAAAAAATTAATGAAATCGTATGAAAAGACTGACTTTTGAGTTTTCGAATGATGTCAGATGTAACGAACATTGACAGAGAGACAATATAGAAAATTTGGGCCGAGAATCTTCATATGGTGAAAGTTTGTGCAAAACTGGTGCCGAAAAACTTGATCAAGACAAGGCCCCGGTAAACATTGCGCTATCTGTAAAACAGCTCTCCGAGGAGGAGGCATTACTGCGCTAGAGCATCCCCCATACTCACAAGGTCTCGCCTCTATGATTTCTACTAGTTTCTTAAAATGAAGCATGCATTGAAGGGAACACATTTTTAATTTTGATGAGGGGAAGGCAGAAACGGCACACACTGAAGATGGTGACTTCTAATAAGTCACAGCACTGCCTTTAAACGGTAAAAAACTCGTATACAGCTATGTATTGATAGGAAAGGGGAGTAGCTGAATGGGAAGAAAAGGTATTTTTACATTGTTTTTAATAAAGCTTATTTTTGTTTAGACTAATCCGGGGTTACATAATTGCTACAGTTGTACACACAAAATCCTCAGCCGCTTGAAAAAGAGGTTGTAACGGGTCTATCCGCGAACCTTATGTTAATCCACTTAGGGTAAAACTATTCTTTTTAACTGTAAGCTCTATTGAAAACTTTCTCCTGAAGAAGACTAAACTTATTTAAATGAGTTGTTCTATTTAAACGTTGGCATTTAGGTACGCAATGCTAGTCGACAGATAGTCGATGGATGATCGATAGTTGATAATTGGAGACTAAAAGCGCTTAAAATTGGGAAGTAGATTTACGCCTGGAGGTTGTATAATTAAGAAAGATATTTACAGTGAATTCTAGCTTAGAAGTCAGGAGTTCTCCAAGAGTAAGTGGAATAAATTATACCATGGATTGCTCTTCAAGTTATTTACTAATTGCATTTCCTACATTTAGTTGTGTTAATTAAGTCAAGGGATAAATAAATTGAGTTTAAAACTTACTATACTCGAACCCCCAAACACCAACAGCCTATAGTAGGTTGTTATAAGGTAAGAAGAAAATTGTTTTTAAAGTATAAGAGATAAATTCTTTTGAGATATATATATGAAACATTCTTCATAGCATGCAGAGTGTACTTATTAAAAGCAAAAATTCAGAGTTTTGTGTTCCACAATTATGAAATAAAAAATAGTGTGAAAACTTTAAAATTAAGTGCTTTCATTTTCGCATTCTGTTATGTATTATTCTTAGTAATATGCAATAAAAAAATATGCCTTTTTTAGAACAATTGGAGCAAAAAAGTTGACCGCTTAAGGGGTTAAATGAAAAGAAATTGCTCCATTTTTTCCATCACTAGCTATCTCCCCCAAATGAGCTATTTAAAAATCATTATATAATTCAGACGCACTTAAATAATTTATTGGCTCATATTAAAACACATTAAACTATTTTTAACAGTGTTCCCTAATTTTTTTAGGATTTTCCTATGTTTGAGTCATTGTTTTATCTTCGGATGCCATTTTAATCTTGTAGATTGATTAGTAATCCCGCTTCAGACAAATCGTTAAGATCCAGACGAATCGATTTCACGGCCTTTTGTAGGCTTTTGTGCCCTTTCAGACATTACTTAGGCGTCTGAGCGGCCCCATTGAAATTCTTAATAGTTTTCAAGTTAATAATTTTGGTGACAAATTAATGCAGAAAATAGCAAAATTTGTAGAGAAATTAATAGCTATTATCCACAGGAATTAGTTTGCAGGTCAAAAGTTTAGCCTGTTGTTATAAAGATTTACAAGTTATGCAAATTATAGCATATACACTGGTGTGCAAAAATTAAGGACGAGACGGTTTTTTCAATATAACTTTGTACAAAAGCATTCCAAATCAACACATTTAATACCGTAAGATCCCCAATACGTAAGGACATGAGTAATGTAAGCAACACTTACTAAAAGAGAAATCAGAGGGATAAAAAGAAGCTTTATTGAAAAAGTAGCATGGAGCGCAATGCGACTGAAGGCCGAAACATCCCTGTGATGGGTGTCCAGCAAGAAATATCCGGTCTTTAGTAGGGGATATGATCTCCCCTGACTGCTAGGCAGGTTTCACAGCGTCTGCCCAGGCTGAGAATGAGGGTGTCAATGAGTTGTTGAGGCATTGCTGCCCATTCAACTTGCAGCGCCAATCGAAGTTCCGGAATCGTTACTGGTGGTAAGGTACGAGCTGCCAAGCGTCTGCCTAGAAAATCCCATACATGCTCGATGGGATTGAGATCCGGAGATCATGCCGGCCAATCCATACGTTCAATATCCTCACTCTCTAAGAGCTGTTCGGCAGCTACTGTGCCATGACATGGTGCATTGTCGTCCATGAAAAGGAACTGCGGACCCATAGCGCCTCTAAAAAGACGCACATATGGAAGAAGAATCTCGTTACAATAACGGGTCCCATTGACTGAACCTGCGTCGAAGATGTGAAGGTCTGTACGACTACCAAGCATGATGCCTCCCCAAACGAGAACACCGCCACCTCCATACCTGTCCCTTTCAATGATGTTCGAGGGATGATTGCGGCTTCCCCGCTCTCTCCAGATGAGTATACGATGAGAATCGCTACTCAGACTGAATCTGCTCTCATCTGTAAAGAGTACTCGTCCCCATTCATTGTCTTTCCAATTCCGGTGTTCCCGGCACCACAGAGAACGCCTTCTCAGATGGGCAGGCGTTAGAGGTACACACCGTACAGGGCGTCGTGCAAACAGACCACCACCGTGCAGTCTTCTGGCCACGGTAAAACGCGATATCGGTCGTCCAGTCGCCTGTGTCGTGTGTCTAGCGATTTCTCCCGCTGTCTGCCGCCTGTTTCTTCTGGCCTGTAAGGCAATATACCGGTCATCTGCGGGTGTGGTTCCTCGTGGGCGACCACTACTGAACCCCCGGATAGCTGTTCCTGTAGTTTAAAATTGTCTCCAAAGTCGTGAAACGATGCTGTGAGCAATTCCGAACTCGGCAGCCACACTTGTCACACTGCGACCTTCCTCCAACTTCCCAATGATTCGACCTTGGGTAAAAGCATCCAGATGTCGTCTAACAGATTGATTATTCGCCATTTCTCGCTGAGGCAGCAACTCGGTGTGATATTAACTGCTATACGGTGTGCAATCTCTTTGCCAGAAATACCAATCTTACACCGACAATATGCTTTTCTACTCAGACACTCCCCCATTACGTCTACCTGCATATCTGCGCATGTGCTACCGAACATCACCTCACTTAATCTCCTGATTGGTCTTTCTGTCCGCTCTGCCTCTTCGTTCAGCTGATATCCTAATTTTTCGACTTCGTCCTTAATTTTTGCACACCAGTGTATATCTACATTTGTAATAAAAGTTATCAATGTTATAGCTGCATTTTAATTTTACCTTAATAAGTTGTGATATTTAACGCCTAAATTTTCAAATAGTATGATTAGTCAAGCAATTAACTTCTCCCTGTTTAATATGAGTTTTATTTAAGGTGTGTGTGTGACTTGTTTGGAACCGTAGTATTTGAAAAAAAAACGTATAAATGAATACTTCTTTTTAATATATAGTGTCAGTTAAATATTAAAATGTACATAAATTTTTTATGAATATTTTTTTAAAATACATATTTAAGGGGACACAGTACGATTCAATTTACAAAAGTCAGTCAAAAAATCAAATTTAATATTTTGGGCTTAAATTATTTTTTATATACTTTTCTATAACCTGACAAAATTTGAAAGCTCTAAACTTAAAAAACACAGAATTACGATAGCGTTTGCGTTCGTTTTTAATTACATCCCTATGGCAAATCAAAACTTTAAACTGACTTATCTCGGAAAGATAAAATAACTAGTTTGTCTTCACTTAAAATGCTATTGCTTTTTTTCTATTGCGCCTAATGCTTTGATTTTTTTTACCTATTGCTGATAGTACATGTAAAAAAAGTTGGTATGCAATTTTGAATCAAATCAATACTTATTTTTTTAAAAATAATTGAACTCAGAACTTGTACATTTCTTAAGGAATTTTCTCCAAGCATTCCTAAAAAGAAGCATTTACGAATACTAATCAAGTTATCGCAAAATCAATAACAACTTTCGTTACGCATAGTTTAACGTACATGTAAATCAAATTTCATGCGTGTATATAAATTTTTATAGGAGGAGTAGCATTTTAAAATCACTTCACAAACTTTAAGTTTTTCCTTAAAAAATTAAATGTCTAGCTTTTTATGAAATTTTGAACACAAAATCTGTTTTATATAGTATACACACATAGGAGGCAACCAAAAAAGTTTTGAAAATCCTTAAATTAAAAATTTTTACTTAAATCGTACCATGTTCCCTTGAATGCTATTTATATGCTTGTATACTTTAAAAATATTCTTCTTTTATGAAAATGCTTCTAAAATGATATAATTTGCCCATATAACTAGGACTTATCTACAGAGCCTGGACTAGGAGTTTTGAACAAAATCTCATTATTTTCAGAATTATGATGAATGTAATAATAATAAATATTTTTTGTTAAAATTTGTCTACTCTGATGCAGTAAAATATAAATATATAAATTCACTTGTAATTTATATTTAAAATATATGAAATATATTATATACTAAATATCCTAGTTCAGACTCTCTACAGATCTTAGCTGAATAAAGGCAATATAAAATTATTTTAGAAGCTTTTATCAACAAGGAGAATGCTTTGAATAAATATCTTTTTGTTCATTATTTGCAGAAATTTTTGGAGTTTACCCCTTAAGAATCGATTTTCATATAAAGCCTTCGGTATGAAAATTTTATGAGAAGTAAAATTTGTACAAGCGTTTACACAAAAAGTGTCACCCTGTATTCGGCGCATGCTGCCAAAAGAAAGCAGTAAAGAGTTCCAACTCTTTCGTTGTTTTTAAAATCACGATCTTTCTCTCTTACCGAAATCAGACAAAAAATAACTACATAATTGTAGAGATCATTTATATCGCCACAGTATGGTATGATGTTTCTTACAAAAAAAACGATATTTTTTGCATTTTTTTCGATTTTTTCAAGAAGGGATCAATATTGATGCGTTTTTATGAAAAGAATTTTTCAATCGTTCTGTACAGATTTCTTATCATTGTAATAAATCAAAATTCTGTACTAAAAGTTCCTACTTGAGTATTTTAGAATCAGTGATTTAAAATATAAAATGTCGAAAACGGGTTTTTTAACGTTTTTTTAAATTGAGCCTAAAAAATATAAACATTAAAAAAAAATTTATAAACTACGTTTATTGTTGTTTTCTAAATCACATCTGTTGCTGCATTATACTGAAATAAGAGGTTGACCATAACAAATGAAAATCACGAAATTTGGCGAGTAAAAAAAATGCACGTGAAAATTTCTTTTTGTTATTTTTAATTCTATAAGTTAATTTAAATACATCCGTTAATAAAACAAAAATTTCTATAATATTTATTAGAATCTTGATCGCTTTTACTCCGTTAGCATTCTTTAAATAAGTTTATAATAGTAGGAATAATTATATTTACAACACATGCAAATGTCGTTTTTGTATGTTATCTTAAAAGTAATGAAGCGTTAAATAGAATTTTGAAACACATTTAAAAATTTATCAATTTTAAAATTTATTATCCTTTGTAAAGCTTTTAATTTACTTAAAAAATGTTTCGATGTACATTTCAAAAATTACGTTACTGACATAATATGTAAAATCGAATTCCCAAATATTTCCGTTCAATAAGCATAACTTTTAAAGAAAAAGTGATCGATTTAAAACTGCTATTTAAAACAATAATAATTATTATTAATTTTGAAATTTAGCGTTATATTAACTATAAAAAGCTCCATTAATAGTTGCTCTTTTTAGAACATTTGATCTTTTAATGTTTATTTTATTTCTTTCTTCTTTTTTTTCTTTTCCCGTTTCAATAAACTACATTTTTTGGTTTTAGTACCATTTTTCAAGCAAACGGTTCCCAAGAAGGTAATTATTATTATAAAATAATGAATATGTTTGTTTTTTATAATCCATTTTACATCAGATACGTTTCCATTTTTCCTCTTCCAAAATTTCTTCCGTTTGTCAACCATTTTCTAAATTTATGAGGTACGGAAAGAAAAAATTGAAACAACCAAACGTTGAAACGTTTCTGCAATTTTGAATGTTTTCTTATATGGTGAATGTAAATAATAAAGATTTCAAATTCCTTTAATTATTTTAAATTCTAAGAGAATTTATTGTTATATATATAAATATAAAATAATGATTGTGAGCTTTAGCATATACAGAAGGTAATTCTAAACTACTGAAGAAACAGTATCATGTACTTTCACTAATACTTGGCGCCGATTTTAATACTGATTTCGATAAAGATGAGGATTTAATTCTTAAAATCAGAACTTAAATTGGACTTTGTTTTTGGTAGAGTACAGGAGACGACTAGGTATGGTACGACCGTTGATGTGATGTTTTCACGATTCCTAAATCACGTATCTACCGATGTTCACGTATCATGCTTTAGTTGCTACAAGCCTCTTGTCACAGTGATTAATAATGGTGATAGAATTAATGCGATTAATACTTGACGTGTATATTAATAGTGAAGTAAATACACCTTCTCATCACTGTACTCATGTTCTATAACAGTGGCGCAAACAAGGGGGATGTCCTAGGGTTCCGGACCCCCCCCCCCACCAAAGCCCTTAATTTTTTTTATAATTGATGATAATCCTATGTATATATAACGTAAAATTTAATTAAGTACTTGTAATTACAAATTGTTTTAGTAATTAATACTAATTATTAATTCAATAATTTATTTTTTACTTTTTTTTGTTAACAAAACCGACAAAAATCAGAAGCATCCATTGGTGTTATCTTGAGGTATGATACGAGTTGGGGACTTTCGACTATGGACACCCCCCCTTCCATTAAAAATGTTTGTGTACGCTAAAGATGAGTAACATACTTGTATATTTATGCAACAGAATTGATGTATATTATTTTATTAATACATTATTTTACCGAATCAATAAGAAAAATGTGAATAGAATAAAGAAAATGCATGCATGCTTTCAGTATTATATGAGGTATTTATTTACCCTGTTTGCCTACTATATAATCAAAGACAACCATACTTCAGGAGTAAACTCCAGTCGTGCGTTATAGCCGGCACCCACAGTCTTTTGTATTTAGATAATTTTTTTCTTGTTAGAATATTCTTAAAACAATCTTACATGTATATTAATTCAACTGACACATGTATATTCTAATTCAGCTTTTCAAAATCACACTTCTGAACGTAGTCAGTCATTTAAAGATTAAGTAGTTAAGTGCTTCTCAAACTTGCAATATTTGCTACTCAATATTAAATCATAATTTTCATCGTACCCCCCCCCCACCACCATACAAGTAACAATACATTGAATTCTTTGATGCTAAAGCTGCAAAACAACATTAACCTCTTAAGAGCCAACGGCGTATATCTACGTCTCTCTCAGCCGGTGCATTAAATACCCGGACGTATGTATACGTCTTTCCGAAGTACGATATTTTCTGGGCACTGCTTTCCATAAAATTATTCCGAAGGCATGGAATGCAATAAAGGGAGCTTGACAGTGTTAGCAAAGGATTTACATACATCACATTCCTTTATCTCTATCCCTTTTCTCTCCCTCTCCCCCAGTACATCACATACGTGAGCCTACGTGGAAAACGGAGGCATTGGGGAGTGAATAACGTAACTTTTAATCGGCAGTTAAGGGGATTTTTATAAACCGTACAAATCATCAAGATAAGTGTTAATTTTTGTTCATAGTTTTATGTGTGACAAGTAGTTTATATATGGCATGATAGGGCCACTGGTAATTATTAAACTTGTTCTTAATTTAGTATTGTGAGATTAATCATCAAATACATTGCGAAGTACTGATACATTTATAAGTGTATTATATCAGTGTAAATGTTTATTGATAATTCTTTTAAATAATTTTCGACTTTTCAATATGCTCGCCCCCCTCCTTCGTAGAGTGGTCACGTCTTTCTAGGGTGGCGCGCCCCAAAGTTTGAGAAATGCTGGATTAAGTTAACGTGGATAGCTAAAATATTGACAGTGCTCAAAAGGATGGTTATTTTTTTGGCATGTGCTCGTTTATTTATTAATTTTTCTTTACCTGTGTACCTTTAAGCTCCTTGCCTCTAATCTCTTTCATTTATTTGGCAGAGTGCCAAGATTCATTTCTGTTTATTCCGTAATATTTCCGAAAAATATTGTTAATTATAACAAATATAAATATTTTGTAAGCTACACACAACTCGATTTTTAAGAATTATTTTCATTCATAAATAATTATTTTTAAAACGAGATTTTTTTTAAAGTTTATTTTTTAAACGAGAACGAAATTTTTTTCTTAAGCATAAATTGGAAAAAACTATTACGCAAAAGCGCACGCGCATTAAATTTTTGGTATTATTTTTAAAGTATCATGAGCAGAAAAAACTATTGCTATTGTATTTTTATAGTTATGAATTTCAGATCCTTTGAATGTGTGTGTGAAATTTTTCAGTTGCAATCGGTCAAAAAGGTAATTAATTGAAGAAAAAATGAAAAGAGCATGAGTAATAATGATTTTTTTCTTAAATCATTAGATTTCATTTAGAACAATTCCAATGTCTTGGCTTTCTGTCAAAATACAAAAATCAAATGACATCTTCAAGCATTACTATATTTACTTCTGATTTCAGTTTTATCTATTTTTTAAAAATAAAAGAAGATATTTTTTTTTCTTTCTGACCGCGTTTTTTAAAATTTTTAATTAATATTTTGGCAACAGTGGAGGAAAATTGCTTTCATATTTCTAATTCATGGTTGATATTTTTAAAAATATTCCTTTTAACACAATAATTATTTATTTCTTGCAGTAATTTATAATCTATGAATATGTTTATTGAAGTCAACTTAGAGTTCATTCCTGATTGGCTTAAGGAAAAATAATGTGATGATGAAGTTTGTATGTGTGTTTTGGCAATTAAGTGACTATAGGAGAGAATTAAGCCCCATTTATTTATTTCGAAGTATTAAAAAGAAGTCTTTGATTAAAATATTCTTTCATGTTTTTTTAAATATCAAATTATTGCACTTTGTTTCAGTAATCGGAGTGAATATTTTTAATTCATTACTAATCTTTTAATCATGATCTAATACGAAATAAATAACTTTGGTCAAATACTAACTACTTATAAAAACCAGCACATACTCGGCTTACACATAAAAGGAAAACAATTCCTTAGTTTTATTGTCTTGTTCACTACTGATATTGCTCGTTATCACTACTCCATTTGGCAAAATTTCAGTTGGCGACCCGCCGCAATGCAAATATGGGGATAAAAATAAATTCCATTCATCCTATTATGTAAAGCTAAATTTGTAGAACTGATATTACCCTTCTCCGTATTAATCAGCAAAAGATTATTCTTTTTAACCAACCTTGCCTTGAATAATAATGCGACATTACTTAATGTTAGTGTATAAGTCCTCTGCAAGCAAAAAAGGTTTTCATTAAAAGCTTAAGAGAAGTTTTTTGGTCCCTGTCTACACATTCTTTTTCCACTCTATTTGTGCTAAATTTGATTATTTCGTAATGTATTAAAAAACTTGGATATATAATCTTATCTAAAAGACAGGGAAAAGTATCAGTCTGTAAGATGAATGGGGTACAAATTTGAGAGATTAAATTGCATTCATTTTATAGTTTGATTCATTGTCGAATATACATGAAAAGGTTTAAGGGAAATTGTCTCCATGAGAATAATTGTAGCTTAGGGAATTGGAAAATAATTCCCCATTAAAGAATATTTATGCTTATTTAATTTATTTGGGTTTGTGTGGTCACGTTTTTTAGGACTAAATAAAATTCTTTAAGCGGATGGATTGATTTCAATGTACATTCAGTACTGAGTATATAAAATATAAAACGATTGACCGTATTGTGAATAAAAACAATTAAATTGTTTTTGTAATTCAAATTCGACTAAAATATAAAACCCTATCGTTCAGACTAATACAGCGTTTCTCTCAAACTGTAGGGCGCATTCCCCCTAGGTGGCGTGATAACTCTACGTGGGAGGTGCGAGCAAAACAAAAGTCGAAAATGAAAGATTTTTTTAAAGAAAATTATTAATTTACTGAAAGGAAGCAAAGAAAATACACTCTGACATAAGTAATAAAATACACATTTATACTGATATAATATACTTATTAATGTATCACTACTGTACAATGTACTTGATAATTTATTAATACTAAATTAAGGACAAAAGTTTAATAATTACTACTAGCTCCAATGGGATTATCATATGCAAAATTATAAACAAAATTTAATACGTATCTTGATAATTTGTGCGGTTTATAATTAAATTCGTATTGTAGCTTTAGCATCAAACTACATTATTATTGCATTCAATACAATGTTATTGTATGGGGGCGCGATGAAAATTATGACTGAAAATTGGGTCGCAAATATTGAAAGTTTGAGAAGCACTGAACTAAATATCTCATTAGAGATACATCTATAAAATGCTGAGTTCCGTTCAATTCACACACCAGATATTGTAATATTTTGTTAGATTCTAATGAATATACATTAGTATAGTATTGCCATAAACGGCTGTTAAATTACGAATACAGTGACTATTAAGTCAAAAGGAAATATTTTATTTGAGGAAATAATTTAAATTTATTTCTTTACATTGTCCCATTTTTTTTACACGTTCTTGAATGTGTTTATATTCAACGAGATCTCACACTACAGAATAAAATTCCAACATTATAAAACTATTAAGAAACTAAAGATTAAATTTAAAACCCTCCATAATCCATAGCCACTTGATAAGTGTGATTGTTACTCATTTTGGTGAGCGTATAGCTCCTTTTTGACGAGCGATGTTTGTATATCTTTTTTCTTATCTTAATTCCTACACCAAGGGAGAATTTAATGTTGTGATAGATGAATTAGGACCGCCTAAAACGTGCTAGGTAGCCTACTGTATTGTAGACTGTAACTATGATAAATGTAATACAGATTTGTAAAGCAAAATAAATGGAAATATTTTTAATTTTTCCTTCCTGAAATTACGAATTACAGAAACTGAAGTTGATAATTGCCTCGATTTAACTTCCCAGTTATAGTAATATAACATACCAAGAAAGATCCAGACTGTAAAATTTTGAGCTATCTTAAGACTTAAGAGTGTAATTAAATTTAGCATATAGTTCTACACAATTGGAGTAACGGAGAACATTTGGGCCCTCCTGCAAAGTCAGGTTTTGGGCCCCCCAAGTTGGATACTACAAAGAGTAGATACTTGGTGGCAGTCAGGCTTTGGGTGCCCTAGAACCCTGCCCCCCCCTCCACGATGCGGGGGTTGCGGGGGTGTACGTTACGCCACTGTTTCTACTCATCTATCACTAGATCTTTTATGGATCAATCTCAAATGTTAGCTATTCTCATTTCTAGTAATTTCATTGCGTGAATGGCAGTGAGAGTCATCAACAGTAACATCAGATCAAGGTCCACGAAATTCATCGCGGCTAAGGGCTAGAATTTTACCCCCCAAGAAGGTCACAGTACGATTTTGTTCACACAACACGATAGATAGCGACACCATTTGGAAAGCTAGCGGCCTTCAGGACACATGCGGACTGCCAAGACAGTCAGATATTCCGCTTTGAACCAGGATTTTTTCCTGTTCTTGATCAAAGATATTTTAGTATTAGGAAAACAAAGTAACTTAAAATGTTTCTAAAAGAGATCATCTGCAGAATTTGGAGGACGAGGTCATAAGAAGATTTCAGGATTTAAAAAAAAATTGCCCAGGCCCAGTTGGCCTGTGTTATACATGCATTATATATTGCCAGGCCTGCCTGTGCAATATATAATGTAATAAAATGAAACATTCTATTACATTATATATTGCAGTATTATCAAACTCCAAACAGCTTATTACATTGTTTCTATTTATATATATATATATATATATATATATATATATATATGTAGGACTTCACCTCTAGCTAAAGCTATATTAGTGACTATTGTTCTTCTATAGAACCTCTGCATCAGCATTTTTTCTCTCGAGGAGCTGATTATTTTTATTCGTTTTGAATTCTGTTTTTCGCATTAAGGATTCTTTTTGAAAGTTGAAATGCTTCTAATACACTGAAGAAAGAAGTAATGATATTTTTTTTAAAGATTCTTCTTAAAAACAGAGACTTTTTTTCATCAAGTCTTTTTTTAGTGTAGCTTTACTCTCTACTTGATATGATTTTTGAACATTTTGCAAGTCAGAAACGATGAATAAGACCCCAAACGACTAAGTTAAAACTGGTTCTTAAAAAATTAGAAGCTACAAAGTGCCTTTTTTAATAAAAATTTTGATATTTGCATTCATTCAAGTTTTTTCAAAGCTTTTTTTTTTTGGCAATCAATTGTGACGGCACTCTGTATCTGATATGCTGTCAAACAATTGGAAAACTGCAATTAATCATTTCTTGAGATTGATTCTTGGAACTCTTTGAGATTATTCATGAGCTTCAATAAATTATATTTATAAATAAGTTTCATATTTAAAAATTCGTATCGTGTGTAAGTGTTCAGAAATGTCAGAAAATATATTTTACCCTTTTATCGTTTCAATTTTTATTACCAAAAATTACAATGTAAAAATTAAACACTGCGTCTGGGAAAAAATAATTTACTTTTTCTCTAGTTAAATTTTTTTATTATTATAGGCTATAAGAACATTTTGATACAAATAGTGTCTTTTTAAATTTCTTGAAATTTTTTTGCTTTAGGGAGTTATAAACATAAAATTCAAGTTTAGTTCCTTTTTTAAAGTTTTATTTATTTTCTAATGTATAAGTAGATAAATTTGAAAAATATGGGTGCAGAAATTAATTTTCCCCTTTTTCAATACTTAAGCTGCACTTTATTTGTATTACATCAACGATTTAAAATTTTTTGAATAAATTAAACTGATTAAAATCGCAGTTAAATATTTTTAAAAATTATACACATATTTGTGGTGATGTAGATTGGTCGTCTAAACAAGAAAAGAAGTCTTCAGAGCTTTTAAGTTTAAATATTCAGGATTATACTATTTACAAATTATATATTTACACTTATATATTTATAAATTATTGTTCGCTGACATGGGATTATCGTTTAAATATATACGTCATTTAAATATAAATAATTTAAAAATATTCATCTCTCTGTGCAGTTTTTAATAGACACGAGGGATCGTCGTCTTCCGTCTAGTCATGGTGTTCTCCAACCTCAAGAATTTACAAGCAAGTAGGCTCCCAAAGAATGTGGGCACCATCAGACAAGCGTAAAAGACGTTCAGAACAGAAAACCTGAAAACCTTCCATCTTGTGACTTGGTAATAGCGGCCGGAATTACACACACAAATACACACACATGCATACGCACACATGCACACACACACACATATATATATAGTTATAGTTCAGATGTGATATATATTATAATGTAAAGGGTGCTATGAAAGCGTGGATCAAACCTTTGTTTAATATAAGGGTGTGTGGTGTTTTCCACAGACTCAAGTCTGAGTGATTGTATATTAATGTCGCCCAATCAAATAACACGAGATCTACTGACGGCGGATCTCGTAATTTTAAACGATGAACAAATGAGAAGGACCACCCCTGCTAACACCCCGCCTTCTACACCATGCTAACGGGAGGACCGAGCCTCGACACGTTTAAAAGCAGCAGCCCTCTGTATGACGGTAGTTCAGTGGCACTAGACTCAAACTCATTACACGCTGCTCACAAGTCCGTGACCCTAGCCACATGGCTACTGCAGCCACTGAGCAGAGTCAAGAGAGAAAAAAAAACAAAGAGAGAATGAAGGCAAGCGGTCTGTGGTGAGTTTCCGGAGGAATATGTGATCACGAATAATTTAATTTACGTAAAACTGTTATATAGACTTGTATGTGTGTGCAAATAGTTGTCGAGTGCATTGCTTAAGAACTTTTATCCTATTTAAAATAAAACTTTCGCGGCGGATGTGTCATACATGCCACAGTCTTGAGTCCCCTTATCGGGCTGTAGGCTGTTCAATGCATCTTTCTGTGAGGACGATCAGTCAGTACGAACCCTATTCACCGGTGCATCATCTGGCTGCCGGTGACATTTAGGGTGGACACCCTTCTCTATAATCTTCCCGTTGATCAGTACGTCGTCGCGAAAAGTTTAAATACAGAAAATAAAACAAACAGATCCATCATTTGAGATTTAAGGATCCAACACTATAATACATTTCTTCGAAAAATGCAATGCCTTGAATGTATTATGAAGGTATTGTAAACGGTCGTGAGAAAAAAATACAAGGGAAAAAAATCAAAATATGGAACCCGGAAGACCCTTCTAATCACAGTTTTATTCAGGAAATTGGCATAAATTCGTAAATGATTGAAAAATCATATTTTTAGACGAAATCAACTTCATATATATAATTCTTCCCTTACATAACACGTAGCAAAAATTTGGCTTATAAGCACCTCAACTCCTTCTGATTTTTGCGATTTTTTTCTTTCAATGGTACAAACCTGTACTTTAAATTTAAAAAAAAAAAAAAGAGAAATTGCCATTTAAATAAATATTGAACGATTCCATTAAATATCTTTTACATTTAAAGCATTAAAGAATTAAAAGGATTAAAATAATCACTATTTAAATTACTGCATGTTTTTTATGTATTGAACGTTTTACAGATTTCTTTTAAAATGCATTTTTAGAAATATATATATTTTAACCTCTTCCCTTTTAGCTTGAAAAACTTTTGAAGTTAAGTATGTGACATACAAGAACTGAACAATGACTTATCGGTTATGAGAAAATTATATATATTGAAACACCAGGAAAAAACTGGTACACTAATATTACGTAGATCTCCCTCGAGCTCTCAGAGCTGCAACAAACAGGTCATAACATGGACTCCATAAATGTGTGAAAGTACCTTGGAAGAGTTTCAAACCATTAATCTTACGACGCAATGCACAATTCCGTTCTATCGATAAGTGCTGGAAATCCCTTTTGTTCAGCACATTACAAAGCTTTCCCGATATTCTAATTTAAATCCAAATCTGAAGATTTACATTGTCAAAATACAGTGCTGAAGTCAGAAGAACATTCTTGGAATCAGTTAGAGTAACTTTAGATATGTGTGTAGATTGTCTTGTTGGAAGAATTCAAGCTGATTTAAAAGCACACAGGTTCTAAATGGGTGTATGGGATTGGAAAGAATGCTTATGTACTTGTCAGAATCGTTTTGTAGGTATATCAAGAATCCCAAATCCTGCAAACTATAAACGTTTCATAACAGGACTGTTAAAGCTAGGGGAGCCAGCTCAAAAACTACCCTATTGACGAGCGAGATCCGTGATTTAATGAGTTTTCACTGTAAGACATGTACCAGCTCGATACAATTGGAATCGACAGATCAGGTAACAGGGTAGTCAAATTACGATGCTATTGAATTACACTCAAGAGCCAAAACATTATGACCACCTGTCAATAACGAGTTGGCCCACCTTTGGCGCGCAACGCAGCTTCAACCCGCCTTGGCATGGATGCCACAAGTCCTTGGTAGATGGCCGGAGACAGATTGTACCAGATGTTTAAGCAACGGTCACGCAAATCCGAGATATTGCGAATTGGTGGTCTTTGAGCTCTGAGCTGCCGTCCCGTGACATCCAAAATGTGTTCTATCGGATTGAGATCCGGTGAGTTAGGCGGCCAGGACAATAAATGGAATTCAGCATCATGTTCCTGGAACCACTTCAACACAATTTTAGCCTTGTGACACGGGGCGTTGTCCTGTTGGAACATTCCATTTCCAGCTGGAAAAACAGAGGCCATGTAAGGGTGCAACTGGTCCGCAATGATGTTCAGATACCCTGTATCATTCATGGTCTGCTCTACCACAACCACGGGTCACAGAGACGCTCAAGAGAACGTCCCCCAAAGCATAATACCGCCACCACCGGCCTGTGTATGACCTACTGTACATCGAGGGAGCAACTGTTTGCCTGGAAGGCGTATCCTGACACGACCATCGGCGTTATGGATGGCAAATCGTGATTCATCTGATCAGGCAACTCTCTCCCACTGATCCATGGACCAGTCGTGATGTTCCCGGACCCACCGCAAGCGCAGTTGGCGATGACGCTTGGTCAGCAAAGGCACACGAGCGGGACGTTTGCTGCGTAGCCCCATATCCAACAATGTCCGCTGAACAGTGTGCTCCGGTACTATTCTACTTGCCCCTGCATTGTATTGGGCTGTAAGCTGAGCCACTGCCTGTCTCCGGTTTTGCTGCACCATGCGAGACAGTCTCCAACGACCTTTTTCTTTGACAGCGTGTGGACGTCCAACACCATGTCGTCTACTGCTGGTTTCACCGTCATTCCTCCACTTTGCATGAATACTAATAACTGTAGATTGCGAACAACCCACGAGTCATGCAGCTTCGGAAATACTTGTTCCGAGCCTTCGAGCCATTACAATCTGCCCTCTATCAAAGTCGCTTAGATCCGCAGCCTTTCCCATCACACACAGAAGTAAGTGAAATAATGATTCTTCAGACTCCCCAGTAGTAGTTAAATACCACTTCTACCTCATCACGTGCCTTCCACGTCATCCAGGCGAGTTCATTGCAAAATGTAGGGGTGGTGATAATGTTTTGGCTCTTGAGTGTAGATAGGGACACGTAGCTTGTAGCTATTAAAGTTCCCCAAAGGGGCTTTCGGTTACAATAGCCAATATTTAGGGGGAAATTTTGTGTAATTCCCTCTAACTCTTGTTGATGATTCAGCACTGAAATCTTTAGAGACAACATTGTAAGTCTATCTCGTGAAATGGTTCCGTTGAAGAAATGGAATGTTTCCAGTTGAAACTACTTTCGAACAGTAGATGTTTTACTGGAATTTTTTGACATTCATGATGCATTATTTAAATGATGAAGAGTTAAGACCTAAATTTAACTCCAACCCTTAAAATGCTTGAACCAGCAACGTTTTAAAGCATTAAACCAACTCAGTTCGGGCCCAGGACCTCAGGATCGGTAGGGGGCCTTATTTTGTTTTCTACTCGACCTCAATAACATTATTATTCGAATCATTTTAGTCGTCAAATGTTATTTCAAGACCTATTCTCTAAAAACAGGGAGTTTCTTCCCAAACTCAGGCGCAATCAGTGTCAGAAGCAGATTAAATTGGTGAATGAGGGAGTGAGTGAATATATTAACGTTGCACTATTTAGCTACACGAGGGCTTTTAGCGATGGACCCCGTAATTTAGAACCATGTTCACGTGACGATGACGACACTTGAACTTGAATCCCTCTCCTAACTTCCACACCACACCAATGGGAGGATATTTAAGCCTCGACATAGTTAATGTGCATTGGTCCCCTCTTCATTAGGGATCTTCAGTGTTGCTTGACTCAAACTCATGACAAGCCAGCCATGAGTCTGTTCCTTACTAGGCTACCGTGGCCACCAGATGAAATTGGTAATGTGATTGGAGAACTTCTGGATCTTGTAAGGCAAATAAATTTAGAAGTGGGTAGTAATATAAGTTCAAGAACTGCTGGATTTCCACAATCATAGAAATGCATGAGCTAGAGCAAGACATTAAAGAACTCAAGTCTTTAGACCCAGTTCAATCAGAAGATCGAATGACGGGTGGGAATTTGACAGAGGCCCTCAGTTTAATTGTAAAAGGGTTACAAATTTAAAAAATACAGACTTCAACGAAGAGCATATTTTTTCCAACAAAACAAGGAATAAAAAAATTATCATGCTAAAGCGAAATTGTTCGGGAGAAAAAAAAATCTTTGAGCCGGCATATACTAATTTGTTAAATTTTATAAAACTTCTACATAAAAATAATTTCGGCTTAAGACTTTATACGTCTTTGTATGACTTTTACTAAACATTTTTTTCCCTAAAATTATTATTTTCTTTTGTCTTTGCTCCAAACTAAAAATAATTTATAAGAATTTATACGTGAAATTATACCGCTACTTACGCGGTGATGACACAGTCCCCCTCCATTGTGTAAGTTTGAGGGTATTATTGTATTGTAATTAGAGAGAGTTTTGCAGTTGGAAAAAAATCAGTTCTAGAAACCCTTAGTATAAAAAGAGTGTTTTGGTTTCAAATCCTCGTAAAAATGTACGTATGAACGAATGAGTGAGACATTCATATGTTATTAGCCAATAAAGCAGTACTCTGAAAACTATGCAATGTGATATCCACAATGAATCTTTCTGATATTAAGTCGTGGGGGAGAGGAGATGTTTCACGAAATACTTAGTCCTGTCGGTCTCTAATATTAAGGTGAACAATCGTCCTCTTTAGGGGAGGACAGGCCTTCTTTTATAGTTTCTGATTTACCTCACAAAGCGTCCTTCAAATTGTCCTCTTTACCCGTACGTTTATCCGAACGTTTATTATCCGGAGCGTCAAATATCTGAAACAAAGTCCGGATACGTTTTTAAACAGTGCAAGGCTCAACAGTTGTTTCCTGTGAGGCCAAAAGTGACGGGAAAACCCAAGGTGAGGGATATTTGGGGAACTTCAACTATGTGTGATTTGGTAAGCATCTGCGCGGAATATTATGTCAGTTTGTTTCCAAGTGAGGGGGTGTATACGTGCTCTTTTGTTGAGTTTTGTTGATGTAGAAACCTGGATGGCATACGATGCAGATGACTGTGGATTTCAAATGCTAAATGTTGACGAGATTGTGACTTCCGTGCAGGAAGAATCCGACCCTGTCGACGATGAAACGGATGAAAACGAGGACAACAGCAACGAAAGTCACAAATACTGACGCTTTTCTGCGTTAAAGACAGCTATGGAGTGGTACGAACAACAATCAGAGTGCCAACAACAATCAGAGTGCCTTATTCAACTGCTGCTGCTGAAGAGAATCAGAGACCTTGCATTGAAAAAACGAAGTTGTACAATGGTACAACGAAAATAAGTGATTATTTTCCACAATCGAGGTAAAACTGCGACATTTTGCACCTATTTGTATAGTGTCCAGTATCATATACTGCATGAATCGCATTCGGTTTTCAATTATCCGACCAATCGCGTATCCGAACGGTGTCTGGTCCCAATTGATTCGGATATTGTAATTCTACTGTATTTTAAAATTTTATCTATTAACTTCTGTATTCAGAGATGGCAGGCCAAACTTTTACGTGTCATGTGCGGGTATAGTATGAATTATCGGAGATATTAATGTATTTTGTACATAATAAGGCATCTCTTTTACACAAAACAACTTAAAGGATTGATGGCGAAGATGTTTCAGCTACAGAAATTCTTATTTTGTACGATTTTGCATTTCAATAAAAATCTAGATTTGAAGAAAAATTTATTCTTTTAATAATAAAAAAGAAAATTGTCAAATCCGGGGCATAACGGAAATGTTTTCCAAAGAAGTGTCGAATTTTTACCAAACATGTTTCCAATGTGTGGAAGGATGGCTTCAAACAAGTATCACAGGAAATAAAAGTGTTTAATGGTCTTACTTCATCGCAAGTAAATTGAACAGATATAGAAAATTGTGTTGAGTTTTTATCGAAAGAAATGCCTGATATTAAAATCGATGACAGTTGTCTGAAGAAATTAGAAGACTGAATGTTTAGTTAAATTCTGATAAATTAAAATAATGGAACATCAGCATATTGAAATTGATAAAAGATGCGCGGAAGTATTTAACTATTTCAAAAATTAACAAATTATATATGAAAGCTAAATTGTTCTTGTTGAATTTACGTTGTGTGCTGAACTGGAATTAATGCAGCAGTTGAAAGAGATTTTTCAATAGGTAATGGTTTTTGGACAAATGAGAAATCAAAATTAAAAGGGGTACTTTAGCTGTAGCGCTTACCGTATATATATATATTATAGTCACCTTACTAATACTCTTTCTTTATATTAAGGATAGCCATGAATAATTCGCCAATTATGCAGTGATAGTTAAAACCAATTAAATAGAAAATTTTTCTTTTAAACATTTGCTGAAAACTTGAATTTTTTAAAAGAAATACATTAAAATTGAAAGAACTATAATATAGAAAAAGATGGAATGAAATGTTTAGTACAGTGGGCGGGGCCAGTCTGGCCAAATCTGGATGCAGCAAGAAATTCGAAAGTTGATAAAATAAAAATTTAGATAGAAGTGCTATGCTGGTGAAAAATATCTAAATGGAATATTTCTGTTATAGTTTCCAAAGTCCGTACAACCCGTAAACCATTAATTAACCATTACAAAAAAAATACAAACCAGATGAGTAAGAGATATAATTTTTTATTCTTTAATTTGTCATAGATTTTTTCCCCACTGTTTGTAATTGTGATGAGTAGTAACATATGAGTAAAGGAAAGAGACACTGATGAAAGACCTTTAATTCAGTAATTGGCTTTGAATAATGATGTGAGATGTCCCCTGATGAATCAATTTTCTTTGTTGTGATAGAATGGTGGATGCATGAGGGGAAGGTCTGTCCTCTTTTTGTCGGTAGTGTTCAATGTTATTGTCCAGATCTATGTCAAAGATCCATCGAACCTCTTTTCAATCCTTTGCCTTTCTGTTCACAATTAGCTCAGTGATACGACACATCTCTTTTCCATTATATTCATTGGGGATTTTTTTCTGTATAGAAGTTAAGTCTACACCAGGGGTCGGCAACCTATGGCACGCGTGCCACATGGGGCACGCGGTACAATTCTCAGTGGCACTCTGCACTTATTTACAAATTCGTTAATTTTTGAGTGGATGGAAGTGTTGATAAATTCGTGATGGACCAAATTTGACAAACGTCTTCAGAATCTTGGACATTTACCGGAACACGAAACAATCTGAAAGATAATTCTAAAGATAAATTTACAGCTATTTTGTAAATTATTGAATGTCATTACTGGAGAGATTAAATTGTTTGAATAGAGAAAGCTGTGTGCAGGCACTCTGCTTTAGGGTTTTGGTTCTACATATCTAAGTAAAAAATCTCACCTCATATGAAAAATATTTCGAGCCCACAAAAAGGTATTGTTTAACAACAGACTGAATGCTTAAAATCGTGTCAAATTGAAAGTCACTAATTATACCCCTTATTTTGCGATATGAAAGTAGAGCAGTGCAAGTACGAGGTTCACATTAACATTTTTTATAAAAGTATAACGAAGGAAAATAGTGTTATATTTTATGTTGTCTATTTCTTGTTTTGATAAACATGTTTAAAAATACATAATATATTTACAATTTTAATTTTTTAATTTTTGTTGAAGAAATAGTTTTATTTTATGATATTTATTCATTCATTTATTTATTTTGTTAAGAAAATATCTTTAAATGATGCAAAATTAATATATAAGAAAACTGTAAATCTATATATTATTGATCTGTATTTTCTAACTCTGCAAGAATTATCACGGGAATCAAATTGTTTCAAAAATGTCCGACTGTGTGGCACGCTGAATCCTATTGGTAGTCTGGCTTAGAACGCCACAGTTAAAAGGTTGCAGACCCCTGATCTACACAGTACCCTACAAATTTCAATAATATCGATTTTTTTTCTTTTGTATTTTCCTGTGGCCCATATAATTGGGAACTTCTCAACAAATTTAAGATAGGGTAATAAATTAGTTTTTAAGATATTTGAAGTTTCCTAAGCTTAGGTGTTGGTTTCTCGGTTTCATTTTAAAGCCTTTTTCCATTCTTAAATTGAATAAATTAAAATTATTTTTGAGAACAATCAACTCTTGTCAGTATGAAATATAGTTATTAATTTCAATTTTCATTACTAAAATCATTTCTGCTTGATTATGTTTTCAGTTTTTTGATTTCTCATAATTACTTAATTAAAAGATAAATTTCAAGGTCAATTTCTGTTTTAAAGCGCCATCGGTATAGTGTATGAAGCTGACTGCGTGCGTAGGACTGGTTCGAATCTGGAGAAGGCATGGATGTTTGTGTTGTAATCCTTTCTTCTGTCTGTGTTGTTTGCCCCGTGTTATACATTGCATGGTGCACGGTTTATAATGTTAAAAAAAAAATTATGTTTTAAAAAATAGTTTATGTAACTTAAAAGCTTTTTCATGAATTTTTTCTTATTGAGAAAATGCCACGGCCAAAACTTTCTCAGGTTGCTATGAGAAACAATATTTGAAAGAGAGATTATATACTTTTCCTTAACAAGATTTTAAACATATAAAAATCACATCGGAAATTTTACTTATATATTGAATAGTAATCCTCATTCAGTTTTTGGTTTGTATGTTAAAATTTAAAGTTTTATTTTAAAAGATCATATTTCTTTTCACAGTTTGAAATCAATTCAATTAAATGAATTAATTATTTTAACTATCTCACGTTCTTTTTAATAAAAATAATTTTAGGAATATGTATCCTTATTGTATCCTTTATTGTTAAAATGACATTGAACAAGAACGCAACAAAATAATAAACTTAAGTGCTTTAATAAATGGCAAACAGTAAGTTTAACTGATTTAAGCATTTGAAGAATAATTCTGAGAAAATGAAAATGCTCGAAATAAATTTTAGTGATAAATGCAAGAGCATTTGGATTTAATAAATCATGCAAAATGTTTCGTTGATTTAATGTTATAAAATAAACAAGATTACCTGTCAGATATAACGGTTTTATCGAAGAAGCTTAAAATATTTTTTTATTTGCATTTTCTAAAGTAACTATTTTTCCCAATAACTTAAAGGGATATTTTTCAAAAAGAGGCTTAGCAGTAAATTAAGTGTATAATGGAGAATTAATATTTATTCAAATATGTCTGAACAAATTGTGCTACATGAGTTATCGTGTCCCTCTGAAAATAAGACGTAATAATTATTATTATTGCCAAATATATACAATTGAGCTTACTTTCAATGAATTTTTTTCACGCATACAGTAATTTATGTTTCATTGATAATCAACACAATCACATTCTCTCTCATTTACGAATTTTCTTACAAACATTTGTGACGGATCTATACGGTCTTTTACTAACCTCTTCTTTTTTTCCTAAAAGCAATTTATTTATTTCAACCAATCTTCACCGAGAGCCAGGCGTGATTTATGTAAATAAGATATATTATATAAATTCGGTTTTCACGAGTTAAGAAGCTAAGTAATAGGAAGTGAGAAGTCAAGTGAATTAAAGTTGATGACAAGTATAGCTAGCCTGATACGAAGAGAAGCGGATTGAAAATAGTGAAATTCATTATTACTGAGCGTGGAGTCTTCACCAATTCTTCCAGCCATAAAAAGGGCCTGAAGTCGTCACGAAGGAACCGCCGCTGTAAAATATAAGGTCAGTGACTTAGATTAAGGAATTCAGATTATTCGCGTGTGGCGTAGTTGTAATTGTGCGCGTTTAAGCTTTCCTAGATTCAGTTGAGAGAGAGATTCTGTATATTCCGCTAGTATTGATACCCCACTTCATTACTCCACTCTCACTTATTTATCTTAACTTGATTTCTGTTGTGTCTAAGCGTATTTACTGATAAGCATCAATAAATCTGTTTGAATTGCAATTATGTCTTTTGATCATTTAAGTCCGCCTACACATCCAGCAGGATTTTCAGATAGACAGGAAGGTATTAGTGTAAGGGGTTTCTACAGGTCACCATACATTTGCATTTATTTACATACAATCGAATCACCTTCTGAAACATCGTCAGAAACCTGACCTCAGTTCACATCACTGAAGGAAGATATTCGTCAAGCTCTGTGATGCTTTGAAATCTAGTTTAACTGTGGTACAGTAGAGTCCGAAAAACTCGGCACTGATTAACCCGGCAATCCGGATAACTCGGCTTACCATTACAGGTCGAAAATGCCAACGTGCAGACCCGTTTCTTATGTCCGATGCAGTAATTATTGCTGCTGCCACAGATAATGAAAAAATGCCGTTAAATGATGAAGACGTCAACGTTGAGGACACCGTAATCTTCAAATAAACAAGTGAGTCACACATACTCCAAAATATTCTACTTTACTATACGTAACTAATGTTTCATAGAATCTGATAAGATAGAGCAGTTGTCAAAGGGGAAAAATGATGGATACGACATTATACATCTTTTCATGACATTAAATACAACTTTTTGAAGGAATTCAAATATTTAGTAACTATTTCATAGTGTTAATGGAAAATGTTTCTTTAATTCTTCAAATTGTACAGTCGTAATTACACTAAGGTTAATGTTAAATTAGCTAAAACTAAGTTCAGCATCATTTAAATGGTCACCCATAAATAAAATGAATATAAAATAAAACTTATATGAACTGTGCTTTTTTGTGTTCTTTAAATGGATTGTGAAGTTTTTTTACTGTGAAACTCTGTAAATTATAATCTGACAAACTATATTTAATTGAAATTTAAAATTCCACGTTAATAATACGCAAAACATAATTTTGATACGATGTTACTCTATAAATTATTATTTGTATTTGGAACATTCTTTTGCATCGTAGTATTCATAAAATCATCCTTAAAACAATTAGATTTACTTTCCACTCTCAATGTCGGTACGCAGTGAATACGCAGATGTTTATTAAAAACTGCACGAGATCTGTGGTTAAAAATTTTCTGTGTGAACAAAAGAGTATTTCTAACGTCATTTAGTCTTAATAGGTTTATCTATAAGCTCGCGAATCGAAGAATGCAAAAGGAAGCAGAACACAGAACGAAAATTTAGAACATTTAGTTAGAAAGCTATTGCAAATAAAAAGAGAATCGTAGCAGAATGTATAAAAATACATTTATTGCTTGATTTAAGCAAATAACACAAAATAAATTTTTAAAAAGTTAATTTACCTGTAAAAAACTAAGTTTATATACAAAAGAAGTTGCTAAAGTTCATTAGTCGGTAGTGTGATTATTTTTTACTGCAACAAAGCTTCACAGCGGTGTTTTATGTTCGGAATGACAATCTAAAATTGCGAAGATAGATTCAACCACTCTTGCAGCAGAATGACTTTAAGCTCTGCAGTTTTCCTGGGTAGAGGCCGTTGAACGGAAACCTTTAGTCGAAGCACGGCGCAAGCATGTTCAATGGAATTTAAATTTAGAGATCCTGTTGACCATTGAATATTTTATATCTTAGCTTTCAAGATATTGCTCTCTCAGTTGTGAACACCACAGTGGGGCGATACATTATTTTCCATGCATAAGAACTACGGACCTATGACATTTCGGTAAAGACGAGCATGAGGTTTTAAGAACCCATTTCTCTCAATTAACAGAACTTACTTCGAGAAGGTGAAGTCCTGTGCTTCCAGTAGACATTAATTACTACCTTCACTCCATAACGCCACCACCGAAATACAAATTTCTGTGGTGTTGGGAAAGCGTTAACATGTTCCATGGTCCTTCAAGATTGTGCTCTGAGCAGAATCACTTTGTAAACCAAATTGTGATTCAGTGAAGAACATCACATCGCTCCATTACTTTTAATTCAAAATATTCTCGACTTCACAGCAAATGTTATCTTTTTGCGCGCAAGTCAATGGCACCCAAATAGCTGACCCCTCTTGGCTGATAATACAAGTCCCTCTTCTCGTTTTTTTTTTGTAAATAGTTTGCCTAAAATTCTTTGATCCTGTAGCTATAACAAATTCCGAAAAAGAGTATGACACTCATCGTCAGGTTACGTAGAGCAGTTATGGAAAGAAAATCGGGATTTTTCAGCTCTGTACCTTTCAATTTTTTTGATGTGTAACATCTTTACTCTCGGTTGCTGGATCTTTGTTGGAGTGATTTCGTGAAAAGGGACGGAAATGCGTAACAGGAAGTCGGGGGAAGCGCGCGCTGTTTGATTTGACCAATTCAGCGCCTTGGGGTGTCTCTTCGCTAGCCTCGTCTGGGGGTCCAACTGTAGTAGCAATTAAGACGCCCGCCTACCGCACATACCAGCAAGTCTTATTAGACTTCATTCAGAATAAACTTATGATTCTTACGCTCAATTGTCAAAGTCTCAGGGCTCGTTGTGTGTGAAATCTCTCTCTCTCTCTCTCTGAGGATATATTTATATATGTGTAAACTATATATATATATATTAATAATTATATTTCCTGGTAAGCGTCTGACAAAGCTCATCATTCTTAAAAAAAATAGGAGTAAGTAATATGGAACTATTTGAATAAATATTTAAGGGCGTATCATTTTCATACTTTGAGGTTAATTCCTGTCACTGTCAATATAATATTTTTAACTGTGATTAAAAAAGATTTCGCGATTAAAAAAAACTAACCAATTAAGTAAACGGGTATTTTTGATTTTCTCTAATATTTCTAATTTTTATGCATGCGCTTGACGGTGCCTCATCGCTAGCCTTGTCTGGGGTCCAACTGTAGTAGCAATTAAGACACCCACCTACCGCACATACCAGCAAGTCTTGTCATTTTGGTGGTCGCATACATTTCTCCGAATCAAACAGTTATAAGAATTAAAGATTTCCTGCACTTTGTACTTTTACCGTATACCGAAGGTGGTTCTGCTATTTTTTTTAAAAAAAACTATCCCTCGCTTCCCATGATTTTAAGTGGTGATTTTAACGTTAACTTCAGTTTGCCAGAAGCTGAGCCGCTCATAGCTTTTCTGAAAGATGAACTCAAGCTCGAAATGAACACTAATCGAAATGTTTCGACAACTAACAGTGGTACTGTTATTGATGCTGTTTTTCAACGGTTTTTAAATACTTTGAAATCACAAGTATATGTGTCATACTTTAGTTTTCATAAATCTATTGTCTCCGCTCTTCCCCAAATTGAACAATAATAAATATTTTGATAAAAAAACTGCATTACTCCTTGTGTTAATTAAATAAAATTTTCATTAAAGATAGAATTATTCGGTAGAAAATTATTTCCAGTCATAACCGATTCATTTCTTTCAGGATTAAAATCACTATTGCGTATTTATCATGATAACTAGTCAGATGTTACACATCATTTGCGACTACTGTAAGACTCGTTTCTTTTTTTTAAATATTTCACCTACCAGATAGTATAGGGGTTAGCGATGATGACTGTTATGCTAAGATGTCTGAGTTCGAATTGCGGAGAAGGAATGAAAGTTTGTAAATATATAGTGCTTGTGCGGTATGGGATCACTCTAGATATTCGATGAGCTGAAAGTCCTCTCATTAGATAGTCGTAGAGGAAGAGGGATAACCCTTCAGGGGTTTCTCTTTCAAAAGTGGAAGGGAAATAGTATTGGGAATACAGGGAAAACTAGAAGGGAAATCGTGCTGTCATCTCCAAGGTGTTGCTCCAAACGGCAGATGTAGTCTACCCCACCCCCCTTCCTTGCCACGTTGAATTTCATGGATCTTAATCTGAAATTACTGTCGATCAGGTGTAATAATTAAAAACAGCACTTTCGTTCTATTTGTTACAATTTCTTCATGAGCCTTTCTAATAGTTTAATACTATTTCTCCAAAGTTTTTGAAAATTACGCACAGTGCAATATTTACGAAACTAGCTACTTCTGTCTAGGATCATCCATTTCCTTATACTCCAGTGGATCTGTCTTTTAAGAAAGTCGATTTGTCTGCTTTGGGCCACAATCAATATTTTTACAACAGTTAAAATACACGTGAGCTCATTGATTGTACAAACAGCCAGAATCTCACATTGGATTCATATTCCTTTCCTTGCAGTATTTTCAATAGCCCCTCCCATCTTCCTATTATGTCACTGGAAAAACATTTACACCCACCAATATAGTGGTTACTGTCAATAGATCACATATACGCAACATACGGTTTTTTCCTTCATTTAACCTTTCATACCTGCAGTTCTTGAATTATGCTTAGCTTTTGGAAGGTCATTGTGTATAGATCTGTGATTTAAAACTTTATGTTTCAGTGAGACAGTGACCGAGAGAAAATGAGTAAGTTATTGCAATCAAATACAACTTTTATTTGTTACTAATTCGAGTGTATGGCATTACGAAATTACTTGTTTAATAGCATTAAAATAATTTTAATAAATGATAATATATATGTAACAGAGAGGGTGGTGTCTAGGGGTATGTTGAATGAAAGAGAGACGTTAAAGTTTAAGGATATTTAATGACATCTACAGGTTGTTAAACCTGACTAGGCGCGCGCTGCTGGGGAAGAGTAAGTCTACCCCTTCTCCCGCTTACATCCGGGGGTTTACAGAGAGTGGCGCTGGTGTCGCCTGAGCGTATACAACACTCGTCCATCCTGATGTGGTCGGTCCCCGACCAGGCTGGAAAATATGCAAGTAAAAATTATACAAATACTACAACTGAAAAGAAAAAAAAGATTAAACAAATTTTTAAAGTTCAAATTTCCTTGAGTATATAGAGGGAAAAAAAATAAAGTCATAAGAGTTCTGGAAAGAAAAGTCTTAGGGATTATCCCATGGTTTCATCAGATCAGCAGATGTGGACGTCAAATTTGGGCCTTCTTGTCTTCCTATTTTCTTTACATCGTACCTCTCGTTTGGACGAACTTTCACTACTTCATATGGGCCAAAATATTTTGGTCGCAATTTCACACCTACTCCAAACTGGGTTTTCTTGATTGCAATTCTGTCACCTTCTTTGTATTTTCTTGCTTCTTTGCAATGTTTATTGTAGTGTAGTCTACTTTGTTCTTGTAATTTCAGGATATTGGATTTGGCATCTTCTCTCATTTGTTGTTTATTCTGTAAAGATAATTGGAAATTTTCTTCCTCGAGAATGGCTTTGATTTTTATGTCATCTTTATTTTTCATTTTGACGCCTGTTAAAAGTTCAAATGGTGTATATTTGGTGGCTATGGAAACAGTGCTGTTAATTATTCGTTGAACTGATGATACGTGTTTATACCATTTATTGGGATCTTCAAGTGAAAGCTTTGTTAGGACTGGTATTAACGTTGCATGAATTTTTTCTACTTGACCGTTCCCACGCGGTACACCTGTTGTGATTGAAATAAACTCGATATCTTCATCCTGACAAAATTTCTGAAATTCTGTAGAAGTGAATGCTGTTCCTTTGTCTGAAATTATTCGTCTGGGACTTCCAAATGTTACTTGTTGTAATTTTAATTTGTCTAAAGCATCGTTAGTGGAAGGAGACTTTACAGGATAAATCCACAAAAATTTGGTGAAAGCGTCGATGACAGTAAAGATATATTTGTAATTTTTGTTGGTACTTGGGAGTGGACCCAAAAAGTCAATATGGTAGGTATCAAGTGGAATATCACCTTTTGGTATGGGATGTAGTCCTTCTCGTTTGCCAAATTTTTTGGATGAAAGAATGCAAGGAATACAATTTGCAATAACATTTTCTACAGTCTTACGCATATTTGGAAAAAAGAATTGTTGTTTGACTAAATTTTCAGTTTTGTTGATACCGAAATGTCCTTTAGAATGTTCAAGTTGTACGATTTGTTTTTGCATTTCAAGTGGAACGACTAGAAGTTCTTGGTCGTTGACAATTTTGTACAGCACATCGTTTTTTAATGTATAATCAGAGGCTGAAGATGATTGTAATAGTTGTTTAATACTGGATGTAAACTCATCATTAATTTGTGCTTTTTTAATTTTTTGTGTTGTTTCGTTGTATTGTATGAGCATGACGGGATAACGACTGAGCGCGTCAACATGTTGCATTTGTTTACCTGGCCTGTGAAGTATTTCGTAATAGAAGTCTTCTAAGTAGAGAGCCCATCGTGCTATTCTAGGTGGTAAATCTTTCTTTGACATAGTTTTTTGAAATGCTTGGCAATCTGTGATTATTTGAAATTTTGTGCCGACGAGGTAGTGTCGAAATTTTTTTAATGCTGTAACTATCGCTAAGACCTCTAGTTCGTAGCTGGAGTATTTCTCTTCTTGAGGAGAAGTTTTACGACTCATATAGTGTATTGGATGAAAGTTCTGATTTGAGTCCATTTGTAGAAGTATAGCGCCAAACCCTTTCGCACTGGCATCGCAGTGTATTTGTAATGGAGCGTTTTGCTGATAAAGATGTAATACAGGTTCCTGAGACAAAATTTGCTTCAAAGAGAGAAAAGCTTGTTTTTGTATAGGACCAAAGGTGAATGGAACTTTGTCTCGTAAAAGATCGCTTAAAGGTCGTGCGATTGATGCATAGTCCTTAATAAATTTTCTAAAATAGCCTGTTAGTCCTAAAAATGATTGGACATGCCGAGGGTTTTTAGGTGTTTGGAAATTCATCACTGCATTTGTTTTAGCTGTTGAAGGACGAATAGTGCCTTCTTCAATAATATGGCCAAGAAAAGTTAATTTCCGCTGAAGAAAATTACACTTTTTAAAATTAAACTCTAAACCATAAGTAGCAGCAACATCAAATACTTTTTTAAGCTTTGCAATCCCTTCACATTCAGAATTTGCCGGAATTAAAATGTCGTCCATGTATATAATAACAGTGTTGTCTTTTAAGAGATCTTTAAACACAATTTGAATGTATTTTTGAAATAGTGAGGGAGAATTACACAAACCAAAAGGAACTCTATTAAATTGGTATTGACCATTATGTGTTATGAAACTGGTGTATTTACGGCTATCAGGATCAATTTTGATGTGAAAAAAACTGTTTTTTAAGTCCAAATTTGAAAAGAGTATCGCTCCATGGAGTTGATCAAAAATGTCTTCAATGAGGGGTAGTGGAAATCTTTGTTTAATTGTTTTAGAATTAAGAGCACGAAAATCAACACAGAGTCTAGTTGACTGGTCTTTTTTCTTGACAAGAACTAAAGGTGCGGCAAAATTAGATGAACTTGGGGAAATTATTCCATCAGACAGCCATTGCTCAATTTGGTTTTCGACGATAATTTTTTCCGCTTGACTTAATCTTTTAGGACGTAACGCGATGGGTGTGTCATCAGAAAGGATAATTTGCATCTGTAAGTTTGTATCTTTAATTTTATTTGCTTTGTAAGATTGGATAAGGTTTTCAACTTCGCGACGCGTATCAACGTTCAAAATATGCGATAAATCTACTGGAGGATAAATTACATTTAAATTTGATAAATAACAATTCTCATTTTGAAAAAGCAAAGAGAGAGATTCGTTTTTATTATTAACTGATAAAGAATTACAATCGCTAATTTTCAATTCAGAAAAAGGTTTGTTTACGTTAGCTTCGCGCTGAAAATCAGTTATATAACATGTTTGATCGGATTTGGGCTGTGACGTCAGTTCACATTTCTTATTTTCTTTTCTATCAAATAATTTCTGTTTGTGGAGAGTTTAACGATTCATTTTTATTCATTGGGTGTTTTACATTACTCGCGCTGTGATTGTTTGGAAATCGATTTGAGCCATTTGGCCTTGAACCTTCGACGGAATGATTTGGGATAGTTTGCGGTGCAAAAGAATGCAAGCTCGACATATTTTGGCTAGCGAAATTATTTTGTCTATCATTTTTATTTTTATGCGAAAGAATGTTCTTAGAATGAGAGGAAGTAGGATTTTTTTCTGAAATCCGTGCATTTTCTTTTTCTGCTTTATTTAAGTCATCAAAAATATTAGGCGGAACTATTAAATCACAATACAATTTATTACAGACAGCTGCAGTTACTATTATCGGGTTTTCACGAAAACTTGGAAGAGCTAATTTAGTTTTAGTAAGTTCAGCTTGAATTTCATTTCCGAAAGCACATGTTAATTGAACAGTTCCTAAAGATTTTGTTTCGGGTGGAATGAGGGAAGATTTCACACACACAATATTCGCTCCAGAATCGATTAAAGTTTTCACGATTTTATCATTAACAAAAATATTTTCGTATTGCAATTCATGTAAGGATTCATTAAACATTTTACCTTCGACTTTACAAACAGGACCGTGATTTGAATTAGGTCTAGAATTGAAATGAGTTTCGTTTCTGTGAGAACCACCACGCGGATTATTTGTTGAAGTGTTTGGTGAATAATTTGTGAAATTTTTATCACGAGAGTAGTAGCGATTAAAGCCCTGAGACGAGTTATATTTTTGTTTTTTGCTGTCATACGGCGGTTGACGATACTGTGTTTTGTCGGAATACGACTTTCGCTTTGCTACGAAGAAAACATCGCATTCCCTAGCCAATTCAGTAGGCTTAAACCAAGATTCGTTTGGCGTATCGCGATATGTTGTTGCGTTTCTCGATCGAGGGTGGAAAATAATTTGTCGGCTATCATTAACTCACACAAAGTTTTAAAATCATTCGCATTTCGAAGTTTACAATAATATTCAAAAGAACTTGTTAGCCGTGACGAAAACTGTACGTGCGATTCGTTTGGCAATCGTTGGGCCCTACGGAAATTAATTAAGCATTCTTGTGGGTTGGTTGGAATTCTCGTAAAATAATGTGTTTAACTTTCTCGTAATCTTGGAGTTCGTTTTCGGGATATAAAGTAAAATACTGTTAGCTTTTTCACCGAGAATATTAATTAAGATCTCTGATTTTAATTCCTGTGGAACATTTTTGGTTGTAAACGCACGTTCAAGTGAATGAAAAAATAAATTATAATTTTCAGGTTTAGAAGGAACTGGCATACTAAGGGTCTTAACGGATTTAATGAGACTTTCTAAAAGGTTAGTTGACGGTGTTTCGAATGTTGCAGTAGTATTGTTTGAATTATTAGAATTTATAGCGGAGTTTATTTTCGCGAGTTCAATTTCTTTTTGAAGTTGAATGATTTTTTGGGCCGTTTGCTCGGCTTCTTTTTTCACTAGTTCTGCTTGTTTTTTTTCTGATTCTGCTTGTTTTTTTCTGATTCTGCTTGTTTTTTTTCTAATTCTGCTTGTTTTTTTTCTAGTTCTGACTCTTTTCGTTCCTCGACGAGTAAATTAAGCATATCCTTAACGAATTCAGGTTCGTTTTTGAAAGTGTCAGTTTGTTCGATAAGTGCTTTTAAATTCACAAGCGTAGCATTTTCTGGGACAGTAACACCTAGTTCTTTAGCGGCGGTTATTAGATCTTCTTTCTTAGTATTTCGATACATGCTGAGTAAAAAAAGGTTTGATCCTACCTGATTTGACGATTTCACGGCGATGACTGTAGTTACGAAGCAGATGGAGTTTACACTCTTGATGCGATGAATAGGCGGGGAAATTGGCCTTTTTGTTTCACTGGACCACTTGGACGATGCCGAAGAGACTTATTGGTTGAGTCTTAAGCTTTGGTTTGGCTTTGGCGAAGGAGACGGTAGTATAGGTCTCAGAGCGGAGGATTGGCTCTTAGTAGGCGTCGGAGGAATTCGATGATCAATCATTCGCCATTGTGTTGGGCGATTTCGATGAGCGCCGTTTATTTTGGGCGACTTTTGATTTTAACACGGGTTCAAAAACCATTAAGGTTGCGAGGTCGAGCCCTCATGTAACAGAGAGGGTGGTGTCTAGGGGTATGTTGAATGAAAGAGAGACGTTAAAGTTTAAGGATATTTAATGACATCTACAGGTTGTTAAACCTGACTAGGCGCGCGCTGCTGGGGAAGAGTAAGTCTACCCTTCTCCCGCTTACATCCGGGGGTTTACAGAGAGTGGCGCTGGTGTCGCCTGAGCGTATACAACATATATATATACAATTTTAGTATGAATTCTTTCACACCATTTTCCTGATATGTTTCTTAAAATTCAATTTCTCATTCTTTCTTAGCTTTGTAAAAAATACAATTTTGTCTCATATTATTTCATTTTACTTTATTAATAAAATATATACATATATAATGAAAAAAAGACAAATTGTACAATTTCTACAAAACTAAGAATGAATAAAATGGGATTTTTGAAAAACCTAATAAAACCCATCAAAATATAAGTAGGCATAAGGAAATTAATAGACTAAAATGGAAACTCTTATGCTTTCTAGAGCTGTCACTGAATTAGGACAGTGAAAACAGGCTTAAGCTTGCCATACAGGGCTCCTAACTTTCCCCATCCAGCAGAAAATTTCGACTAACAAGGAAGTAAAAAAAAAAACTTATGAGAGAAAAAAAAGAAGCCAAGCCTAATAATAGCACGTGTTTACGAAAAGGACTTTTGTACCCCATAAAATGAAATCAATGATTATTGTAATAATGTACAATGTTACGAGTATTTTAAAAAAAATACTATAAACCAACAACAAGAACTTAATTTACTAAATTGATCAAGTACTTGAATAATAATTTAAATTTTTTAAGCATACAATGCATGTTTAACTGCAGTAAACATCATCCTTTTTAAGTGATATTACATCTTAAAGTGTTATTATCTGATTCTCATGTATACATAACTGGACTTGTTTAAAAAAAACACTTACATTAAGAAATTTATGGCGTTAGTAGTTATAAAATATGATAAAGTGATTTTTTCTTCTTCCTTTGTAATCTATCTTTTATTTTTACTAATTTTACTAATGGACAATAAACAAAAGTGATAAACTCTTCCCAAAATTTATGGAGGAATTATCATTGCGTAAATCTTAAATATTTAAATGAAACCATAGCAATATCTTAAGAAAATATTCGCACAAAATCTTTAAAGGTGGACGCCGACATGTAGATTGCCATCACGGTTATAAATTTCATAAGAGTTTGAGTCACTGCCAGTTTCAGAAATTCTTTATATTCCTGTAGAATATGTGGTGACTATAAGGACATAATTTACTTTTATAGAATAGAATAATATTAGGTGAAAGATAGGAGAGAGAAAATGATGAGAAAAAATTATACGATTTGCGAAATAAAATATTGCTTAGGTAATCTAAGACAAAATTTGTGCCCGTAATTGGCGATGAAAATTGGCAAACAGCATTGCCACTTATATGGAATTAATCGCTCATTTAAATGAGTTTAGTGCGTGTTTACAAATTGAAAACCGACTGACAATAAAAAATTTCAAACTATGCAAAGTTTAAAATGAGACCGTTGCCTTGACAATTTCCAAGCAAACAGTTTCGAGCATTCGATTAGTCAAACATGCCCGATGAATAATAATAAAAAAAAATGCGGCTCTATATTTAAATTCAATACAGGAATTTGAGAATTTTCATGTTCAATATAGGAATTTGAGAACTATGTACTTAATATAGGTCTCATATATATATTAGACAAGTCGAATGTGTTCGGAAAAAATCATTACTATTTTTATGTATTCACGACCCTGTTTTTAGTCAGTATAGACATATTTTTTTCCTGTAAACTTTTGAAGAGCATATTCATATAACTCAAGTTAAAATTTAACTGAAAGACTTGCTTAAAAGGCGTTGACGAATTCGATCGACAAATTCAGAGGAG
>BMAO01023787.1:0-26209 GCA_019973975.1 Trichonephila clavata
CCGCACGGGCCGCATTTAAAAATATACATCTTCATATTAGATTTGGACCCATTCCAAACATTTATTGGAGAGAAAATTCAAAACGAAATGAAAACTGTTATTGTTAGTAGTTGTTATTTTAACTGCTTGTTATTGTACTTGTTATTTTTCATGTATACAAACATTGATAATTTAAGAATAATAATAGATGACCAAATATGTCTAGATTTAGCAATAAGCAGAGCGATTAAGTAACAGGAATCAAGCGTGAAACAACGGAGGTCGCTGCAGATTGCCAATACTTCTCACTTCCAAGTATGTATTAAAACAGAAGCAACGTAATAAAATAGAAGCAGTTATGGGATATAAATGTTAAAAACACTACACTAAAAAGATATTGCAATAAAGGATCGTATTTTGTGAAATTGTGATGAATCTCGAGGTCCACAAAATTATTCAAGGCGGGTCGCGGTTAACCATCCCGGTTTAGTATTCACAATAATTGCAAATGCATTGATATCAGCTAATGCTCTTGATTTGTCGGCTCCTAATCTACACTTAGGCTTCTCAACATTTGCCTCATCCACCTATTGATTGATATTACATTCTAGTTACTATTTTTGGACCGTTCGATTGATGCAATTTTTGCTCGGCAGGAAGCTCTAAAATTCTTACTCCTAGATTCTTTTACAATTTTCTTTTCCTACTCGACGGAATGATGTTTGCTTTTGAACACTCATCTTTTTTGGAGATTAATATAATACACATATTCTCTTAAAATTTATTATTCAGTCAAGTGCAATTAATTCATAATGCATAAGTCAATGTAATGCAATAAGTCAATACATAATAAACGTAGGAAAAATGCGACTCACTCATCACGACTCAAAATTTCCTCGGAACTATTAAACTTACATACAGTGAAAATCGTTTAACACGAAACTAAAGGGACTAAAATACTTTTTCGTGTTAAAGGGTACTTAAAAAGAAACATATATTCAACAAAATTAAGTTTTTATTAGGGTACATTTTTTTTATACACACATACATAAACACATATGCTTGTAGTATTTAATAAAAATCGGGAAACCGAAACATTCTCACACAAAATATTCATGCAATTCAATACAAAACTTAAAATTTTTTTGCAAAACAAAACTGAGATGCTTTTGTGTGGTGTTTATAGGGGTGAAGAGGGTAAAATTAGCTTACATTGGCTCGTGTCACAGTCTATTCCGAGGGTATTTCAAAGCCAAGTTAGCCTCTTTTCTAACAAACATGTGAAACCCCCTATTTTATTTCACATTCGTTTTAAATCTCACCTGCGCTGTTGGTGTTTTCCGTATTTTGTTCATTCCCAAAAGGTAAATCTTTCCGTGTTAAGCGAATTTTGTTTCATGTTAAGAGAAAAACTGCATGGAGATACATAGTGGTTTGTCGGGACCGTTGTATTATTTTGTGTTAACCGATATTTCGTCTAAAGCGTTTTGAAATTTGTCAGGAATGTCTTATTTGTTGAATAGGGATTCCTTGAAAATGGGATTTACGCAAATAGACTTCCATAAATGGTGGTGATGCGGAAGCGTAACAGATAAAAATTTCCGTTTTTGAGCAATTAGACCTATAGACTTAAAATCTGACCAGCATAATCTTTTTTTTAAAAATTTTTATTATTAAAGATCTGCTAAGAACATATCTGGCGGAAATCGACTCCTAAAAGAGGTTATGGGGGCGCTCAAGATAAGTATAGTCCATCGTTTTAACGATCCAAGTCCTATTCTTTTTTTAATCAAGAGAAGTGTGTGTGTGTGTGTGTGTGTGTGGGCTATATAAGAACGTTTTATCGAGGGGGAAAGCTATGACTTAGATAACAATAGCTTGAGAGAGCTTTCAGTCCAGCTTTCTAGACGCAACCCGGAAAACTGCTCGGTATTCAGAAGCGAACTAGGTGCCATAAATGAAGGATTAAAGGCCATCCTGACGGCACTAATTCTAATAACATTTGGGTCCTTACTGACAGTCGGAGCTCAATTCATTACCTACAGGACTGGAGCAATATATGCGACTTCGTGGGCATACAAATCCCATCTTAGAAATCTAGCCAAGGGAAGGGAAGTCCACTTTCAGTGGATTCCCTCCCATGTTAACATCCAAAGGGAACGATGCTGCAGACATCTTGGCTAAAAGAGGTTATTCTGAGCACCTCAACCGGGACTACAAACTAACATATAAAGAAATTTTCTCTATAAAGAAAAAAGCAGTCAGACAAGACTGGCTCACCCCTCCCGCCCATCCTTGGTTCAGCAGGAAGACCCCGGGTGAAGCGTTAGAATTTGGAGGTGACAGAAATGATCAAACGGCCATCTCAAGACTCATAAGTGGACATTTAAAAAACATGACATTTGACTCGGGACGCAAAGTCTTTTCATTGTGTAAAAAATGCAATCTGAAGCCGGCATCCCCCAATCACATTCTGGATTGCTTGGGGTTCGCTCTGGCGGATGTTTATGAAAGTCCTCTACTGGTGCTTGACTTCGCTAGAGTTCACGGTATCATGGATCTGATATAGCTGCCGCTAGATCTCTGAGGGATTAGAAACAACAACAACAACAATAGCTTGAAAAAACAACAACATCATGAAACAACAACACGATATACCCAACGAAGCACGAAAGGAATGACTAGTATTTTATATCCTTGATAAGGAGTGGCCAACACGTGGCCTGCCTTGTATTATTTTGCGGCCCACGAGATTCATTACAACTTAACAAAATACGGTTGTTTTGTGTAGTATTTTTGTTTTAAGTGTAGTGTTAACAAATAAATAAATCATATGTGATATTTATCGAACATAAATCGAGCTCAAACTTAACGGACGTAAACCTGCAACATCATTTACGTGATGTACAGATAAAAGATTTGAGATCGACTTCCAAAAACTAAGTGAAAGAATTGAGAAACAAATATTTCACTAATTAAATAAAGTAAACATGTTTTGATGATTATATTGTATTATTGCTATATTATCTATATTTGTATACATGAAAAATAATAAAAACAATAGTAGTTCATTTTGCATTAAATTTTCACTCCAAAAATTATTTGTAATGTGGGTTCAAATCTAATATAAAGATATATATTTTTAATGCAGCCCGCGGGATTATATAATGTTTTTCCAAAGTGGCTCGCAAGATCATTCGGGTTGGCCACCCATGTCCTCGATTTTAATCAGTCGCAGCAGAGTCCGTTTGTTCTCAAATGTACCTAGCTGAAGCTTAATTTTAATTGGTCATTCAGCAATATCTGGCTGACAATTTTAACTATCTTATTTTTTGGTAGGACATAGACTCTTCTGCAAAAAAATCGAAGCACCAGTAAAGGAAGTAGTTTTTTAATAGAATTAATTATGTGTACAGTTCCCTCATTCACAGATAATAAAATGATAAAAAAAAATCAAGCTCATAGGGCCCATCCACGGCTCACGAATACAGCTTGAATGTTCCAATAAGTAATTGATGAAACCGCCCCTGGCGGTAATACATGCTCGATAAAGGGTGATAGAGAGAGAGAGGTTCTTAATGTTATCCTGCGATGCATTCTGCCAGGCATCCACTTGCTGTTGCTCCAAACCTGCAACATTTTTGGGTGCCCGAATCTGGTACCCTACTATGTCCCAGAAATGTTCAGTTGGTGAAAGGTCTGGTGACCTTGTTAGCCAAGAAACAGTATTAACAGCGCGAAGGTAATCCAGAGATACGTAAGTGGTATGGGGTCTGGCGTCATCTTGTTGGAAGCTGGGCCCCGGATGACGTGCCATTGAATGTAATACAGCCGGTTGCAGGATAGTATCAACATATCGTTGAGCTGTTAAAGATGTATGGAGGATTATTTGAGATGACCTGCTTTCGTATGAGATAGCACCCACACCGTCACACTAGGGGCTTAGGGTGCATGCCTTTGTAAAGCAAAGGCCGATTGAGACTGCTAGCCAAGGCCGTCCAGACACGAAGATGATGGTCATCTGCTTCAAAAGAAAAGCGGGATTCATCGCTGAACACTATGCAATGACAGTCTGAAGGCAACCATGATGATCGACTGTGACACCACTCCAGACGATTCCGCCGATGTTGTGGGGCTAAAAGCAGACGTCTTAAAAGTCGCTGTGAGCGTAACCTCGCCTCAGACCAAGCGCCGTGAAATGGTAGAAGGTACCACGGGGGTAGTGAAGAGGCTGTAGCACGTTGAACAGTAGACAATGATACTGTTGGAGCAGTTCGGGCCTGTCATACAATCATCCTATCTTGCCTCTCTTTCGTACATCTTGACCTTCCAGAGCCTTCATTTCGCCGATAAGCTCCTCGCAGCAACCATTGATGCCAGCACCTTTGAGCAGCTATCTCTGTACGTTACAGGGACGACCTATTGCTAGGTATAACCACCCAGCTTCACGCGTTTCGACAATGCGACCCCGTTCGAAGTCCTTCAGTTTCCTGTTAGGTCTTCGAAAACGTCGTGATGGCATCAATCGTTTTTTTCTCTAGGCAATCACAACGACGAAAACGAAAGAAGAAAAAAATTCCGCCTCTATTACCGGTTTTATACTATGTGAGTTGCTCAGCAGAAATGCGTGCTACGACCGCAATTCATGTTCATATGCCTTGCAAATTTTATCATTTGCATGTTCGATCAGTATGTCTTTGCCTGCGAAATCTCATCACAATCAGACTACTTCTTCTTGGTGCTTCGATTTCTTTTTGCAAAAGAATGTATATACCGAGCATCCTCAACAAATCTGTATGTTGTAAAAATCTGTATGTATGTGCTGAAAGTATGGTAGAGAATTTTATACTTACAAAAAAGAATATGAAATAACATATTTTGAAGAATACATAAGGTATTTCTAATGCAAAAATAAATTTAATATCCCAATATTTGAGATGCTGTTACTCATCAAAATATTTCAATGACAGTTCTGACGAACGCGTGAAAACTAAAACAGCAAAATGAAAACGTGATCTCAAATGCTGACGCACACAAAACGGCTTAAAAATCAAATCAACAGTCTTTTTAAGTGACTGTTATAATAACTGTCTCGAAAGTTATTGCGATATTTGCTCAGTCATATGAAAGATTTTGTTTAGGTACTTCTTTACAGTAAAATACATATTGTGAACTGTATGCTTTCTATTGAAGATTTATTGTGGGTTGATATTTATTGACACGTTGAACTTTCAACGGACATAAAAACTTTCGGGGATGAATATCTCAGTTTTGAACCACAGGTGACGAGTATGACACCTGAGTTGACCGGCGCTTTTTAAACATCCATAATACAAAAATGTGAGAATTTTGAGCCTCGACACAGTCATTGCTCATCAGTCTCTCTACATTTCAATGGCATTAAGATTCGAACCTACGGCTTGATAGAACCACGAGCTAGCGATTTAGAACCATTCGGCTAAAGTGGTCGCATGAGAGGTTTTTGTGAAACAGTTTTAAAAGAAGTAAGTTACCGTGATAGCCTAGTGGTCAAGGTAACGGACTCGTTACTGGCATGTCATGAGTTCGAGCCCACTGAAGACTCGCCGTGTTGGGGAGCGATGCACGTTAAATCTTTTGAGAGCTCAAACGTCCTCCCGTGGTGTGGTGTGGTAGTTAGGAGAGGGGGTGCCAGCTGAGTTGTTGTCGTCTTCACTTGACCATGGACCAAAATTACGAGGTCCGTCGTCAAAAGCCCTCGGGTATAGCTGAACAGTGCGACGTTAATATTCACTCACTCGGGTTTGTGTGCGACTTTCCACGGAAACCACTTCATATATATATATATATTCCATGTTTAATCACTTTTATATTCATCTTGTGGTGTAATTGTATTTTATTCTAAAGACATTTTTACATACAATTAACTTAAATTTATTAAGTAAAAACAATCTACCCGCCCCTTCCCCTCAATAGGGCACGGTAAAATTATCAAACTTTGCCCAGTGCACGGCAGTAAAAAAGTTTGGAGCTCTGATGTTATTAAAACTGAATGAAGTCTATAAGGGTAATTTCTCCTCAACAGAAAACAGTACATGCAAATTGAAAAAGCAAAATATTTAGGAACGTTTTTTTTACGCGTTTTTGTAGTGAAAAAATAATACTGCTTGTGTTGCAGAAAGCATTAGCTCAAAGAAATAGTTTTAGAGAAGTACAACATTTCTGATGTATCAGGTGGAAAATGGCAAGGTAACTTTTTCTGATTCCTCTACTGAAAATTTTTAAAAAAAGGAAAGGAGAGAAAGGGATTTGTGTGTTGGTGCCCCTGTTACTACCTGTAGCAGATTGATATATGTATCTAAAAATTTTGGTGGTTGGAGTTATAAAAACCTTCATATAAAAATACTCCATCGGAATACATTTTTATGAATGCTTTGCGAAGACATGATGAAGTGTGTCGCGGCATGTTGCCAATAAATGTCTCAGACAAGGTAATGGTGCAATTCTTAACATAAGCCATTCTTTGTCAACTGACTGAGTGTGTTATTTTTTCTTTTTTCCTCTTCCAATATTTAGAAATAACTGAGAGGGCACAATTTCTAGACAGGTGTTGCAAATCAACATGACTATACGTCTCGTTTCGAAGGGGGTTTGTCCCGAAACAGAAAAATGAGATATTTCATTACATCAAAATGTCTCGGTCTTAGAAAAAAAATAAATTAACTGAAAAAAATTGAAAAAAAAGATTTTAAAAAATCAAAAATTTATATATATTCTGCCGAGAATTCCTTTCTTATTTTAAATCAACATCAAATGCACTCAAGCCAAATTGTTGCCCAGAAAAATCTAGGTTCAAATAGATTACTTGTCGCCCATCCGGTATAGTGGTCAGTGAAGCTGACCGCGGTGCCGTAGGGACGGGTTCGAATCCGGGAAAAGGCATGGATGTTTGTGTTGTAATCCTTTCTTCTTTCTGTGTTGTATGCCCCCGTGTTATACATTGCGTGGTGCACGGGGCTTATAAATGTTAAAAAAAATTAATTATTTTCCCATATGTTCCTTTTCGTTTCCATAATAAAAGCCATGAAGTTCTAAAACTAGTTCTAATTAGTTTTTACTATTACTATTATCTATAAAAATGCATGACACAGTCGATCAGGTGGCATTAGAAACAACAACATAAAAATGCCTTATTTTGAAAAAAAATAATAAATGGCTATGTTAAGAAAGAATGAAAAATATTAGCTTTATAGAGTAAGACCCGATGGGAATTTGTGCATTAAATATTAAAGATAATAAAACGTAAGAGATCGAAGTAACATTTTTTTATTTTTCGACCAATTTGCTATACACTTCTAATTTGAATTATTAGAACTAAGTACACAGACAACAATATAGGTTATAAGTATTAATTTGTTATTACTTTTAACTGAATTTTGTTGAATTCATTGCATACCTTTGAATTTTTTTAAAGAACATTTTTAATTTTTAAAATGAAAGAGGGATTTTTGAAAGGTAAAAAACAAAATCCAATTCTGCTTTATGTCAATCAAAATCTTTTCATTGTTGGTTAAGCACTCTCTGCCACAGATTTATTCAAATTTTTTAATTTGATATAGTTTTTAACGATCATCTGATGATGAATAATACCCAGTTGAAAACTTAGCATAATGAGATAGATCTCTCTCATTTTGAAAATGTATATATATTATATAACATACAAACGCATATTTATTTAGAAAAAGAATAAAATACCTTATTCTCAACTGGATCTCTAGACTAATTTATAAGCAATACGAACCTGAATATTTAATCGCAAAAGAAATAAAATTAGACATGAAAAAATCTATTTTATCGAACTTTTAAGTACATTAACTTGTCAAATATGATCTCGAACTTCATGAAGGATTCTCAGGGGTGTTAATTTTGTCTCGAGGGGCGAAAATATAAACAACTTTCTCAAACAGGTATACTTCTTTTAAATCTAAATTAAATAATTCGAATCTTTTACACATTATTTATAAAGGATTATGGTTTCAAAAAAGTACAAAATGTTTGAAATATAATCATAATTTTAAAAATTATAAGCATATGCAAATAAGAAATAATTTTGTAATAAATATTAAGTAACTTTTGCGTTGCGCACGCTATTTTCTAAAATAGTAGTCTTTGATGTATAAAACTTTATAGAATTATAAAATGTATCATACTCTTTAAACCCTGCTAATTTAAGAATAATGTATCTTTTGTATTTCAAAATATTTGAAAAATATTGAAGTTTTTAAAAAAAATCTTTTAAATTAATTTTTTATTTTTTAAAAAATATAATTAATTGTTCTATTTATTTAAAAATACTACAGTGTAATACTACAGTACATTTAACTTTATAAATCAACTTATTGCTAGCAATTAAAGCTATTATTTTAGAAAATAGCATGCGCAACGTAAAACTTAATTAATATTTCTTATAAAAATATTTCTTATTTTCATATGCTTATAATTTTTAAAGTTATGATTATATTTTAAACATTCTACACTTTTCTGAAGCCCTATTTCTTTATAAATAATGTGTAAGATATTCATTAAACTGTCGAAAAAAAATTTTATTAGCTTATTTGATACCCCGAATCTTTATAAATATGCCTGCAAAATTTCAAAGCTTTACCTGCATTTTTCATTAAGTAATGGAGCAATGTATGATGCTAAACAGCAACTACCACGCCTACATTTCAGATTATCTGCTAGAAAAGAGCCTGATAAAAAATGAATTTATTATTTTTCTAATGCGCATCTCTCAGTGAGATTGACATTATATATGCAGTAATAAATCATTTTAAGAAAGAATTATGCATTTAAGGCAAAACTTCTAGTTTGTGAATTATTTACTGGAAGATCAAATGGATTTGGTCAAGATTTAAAAGTTGTGCGTGCTTTTTATGATATTATTATGAATGAAATTAAAACTTCAAAACGGATTCTCCCAAAGCACAAATACTAAATCTCATTTTGATAACTCAGATAATTAAAAATCTAATTCGCAAGAATAGAAAAACTCTCCCATTTTTTTATATTTGTTTTGGTGATATATATATATCCCATGTGTGCGAGATTCAACACTTTTATTATTAAAACATTTTAAGATATTTATTTAAACAAATGCACATATACAGTTCTTAGATTTTGATGTATTTTACCTATAAATTGTTCTTTGATTTTGCTTTTATTCGTGTACAATATTTAACATGCGAAGGCTTTTAAAATCATGGAAATAAAAAATAAAGGCATAAAAATCTTTTGTACGTGTTGTGCATTAGCTCTGAGCATGGAATTAACTCTGAAGTGTGTGTATTTTTTTTATAATTATTAGGATAAAGTTTTATGAAATATTGATCTTTCATTCGTTTTTTTCTATATATTCATTATGGCAGTATACTGTTTAATTGTTCTACATTTGTGCAATGTTTTATGGTAAGTAGTTTTAAATATAAGCTAATTAACATTTCATAAGAGTTTCAGACTATTCGATGAATATTATATCATGCTATTCAGGAATGAAAACTTCAAACTCATATTTCTCTATGTTTAATTTTTGTACATATACTGTTATTCAAAACCCTAAGGCTTTTTTGATAATTGAAGTATGGATTTGAAATTTTTTATACATGTTCTGAAATGTATGTTTTGTAAAACTGTGCATGGAATTATCTCTAACATGTTTAGTATTTTTCTAAAAAATTTCAAAATCAAAATTAATGTTTTTTTGGAAGTTTAACTATAAAAAAATTAATAAAAAATTAAAGAACAACAGCAGAAAAAAACCCATACATATTTTTATGTAGTATATTATAAGTCACTTGGAAACAAATTTTGAAAGAAAAGAGACATATTTAAAAAAGCCTTAGAGATTTAAAAAATGCTTAAAAAAGCTGAAAAAAATTAAATTTTACAAATATTTTGCAAAAAATTAAAAAAATTTTTTATGGAATTATTATTAAATATTAACCTTTATGAAGTATAATTAAAACCAAATATCAAATATTAAAAATAAAAAAAAATTTGAAGATGGTACCATATCGCCTTAAAAGAGTTATATATATTTGAATATGGTTTATATTTTCAGCCCTTTAGAGAAAGTTAACACCCCTGAGACCCCTGAAGTGAGGTTGTTGATAAGTTTGAAGATCAAGTTACGAGTTGAGGGCTCATATCCTAGTTCCATCCCCTAAGGTTGTTATGCAGAAAAATAATGAACAAAAACAAGTTCAGTTCAATTGAGCCCTCTGATGTAATATGGAAATTCAAAGAGGTAAGAACCATATCTCTGTATTTCACATGGGTTTTATGTTACGAAAACTCTCTTGTGCCGACATCCTTCGTGCAGCTCTAGAGAAGAGTCAATGTTTATTTAAATAATCTATCCATTTTTATTTCCTATTGAGAACGTTTATAAACCTCGTGCACCACACGGGGGCTTACAACACAAAGAAGGAAAGATTACGACACAAACATCCATGACTTCTCCGGGATTCGAACCCAGTCCCTACGGCACCGCATTCAGCATCACTAACCACTATACCGGATGGGCGCGGCCATCTATCAGTTTGGTCTATAATTTGGGTATTTATCCGCTCTTTAAAAATAAAACAATTGTGTGAGTAACGATTTTCAAAATAAACAAATAAATTCTTAAGAAATAAAGAAAATAAGTAACCAATCACGTAGTTAAAAAGTTGCACAGGGAACTCGGGCATAACACGAAATGTTCCGAAAACGTTCGTTTTAACAGGGAAAGAAATACTGATGTTTATTTTGTAGTGATTTCCTGGATTTTTTCCCCCATAGACAAAAATCTGTATTTCCTTCACAAATTACTATACCCCAAGCAAGACTATTTACAACTGAAATCTTTTTACAAGAATACATTTTTTCCACTTTAAATGAATCTGTAAGGAAATATTCAGACCCTTTTACTGCAAAAGTGTTTTTAACGCGGATGATTTTTCCTAAAAAATGAATTTAATGCAATTTCAATTACTTCCGTGGCAGCCTCGTGGTTATGGTCACGAACTCGTGGCCGAGTAGAGCGCGGCTGATGTACGTTAAATCTGTACGAAGCTCAAATTCTTCCTACTGGTGTGTGGGGTGGAAGTTTGGAGAGTGGGATGTTAGCTCAGTGTCGTCCTCGTCACTTGATAGAAGTTCAAAATTACGAGGTTCGTCGTCAATAACCCTCTCATGCCGTCTTAGAGTGCGACGTTAATAAATACTCAATTACTTGATGAGATTAGTGAGTGAGTGAGTATTAACTTCGCACTGTTCAGCTACACGAGGGCTTTTGGCGACGGACTTCATAATTTTGAACCATGGTCAAGTGACGCGGACGACACCTGAGCTGGCACCCCACCTAACTACCACACCACACCAACGGGAGGACGTTTGAGCTCTCGACAGATTTAACGTGCATCGTCCCTCTACACGGCGGGTCTTCAGTGGTACTGGGCTCGAACTCATGACACGCTTGCCATGATTCGATGTCTTGACCACTTGGCTACCACGGCCACTTGATGAGGTTAAGTAATGTATTTATAATCAGAATATTATTTTTGAAAGTGTATGCCTTTGACTACATAATATTGTTTTATCAGATACTACAGAAGAAAGGAAATTAAATATGTGTTTATATTAATAATAATAATCTCTTTTTCAATTCCTATGATTTTTTCACATTCTCCCTATATATATATATATATATATATATATATCTTGTTCAAATTTTCAATCGTTAATAAAATACTTTCTTTCATCCATTCAAGTTCAAATACATTTTTTAAACTTGTAGTGGATGACAATGCAAAAACAGTTTCATCAAATATTAATTAATTAATTGTAACAAAAATTTGTCCAACACTATATATAAAAAGGCAAATCATTCGTTATGCCCTTGTAACGCAATGGATAGCGCGTTGGACTTCTAATCCAAAGGTTATGGGTTCGAATCCTACATGGGATGGCCTAGTTTCTGAGAATGTGATTTATGAATGAAAAAATAGTAACAAACAAAAATAATAGTGCAACACCATATATAGAACGGAAAATCGCTTTTTATTTTGCCTCTTAAAATTGTGATTCTGTCATATGTATATACATAATTATGTTAATTGTAATTATTTAATAAAAAGTAACTAAAATAAAAATTTTCTTTGTTGACCTAGGTAGGAATTGACTTGAATTTTTTTTTTTATATTACTTGTTAGTATTGATATTCATTTTCTTGAAATTCAATTTTCTAACATCTCAATACTTTTTCGTTCTCTGCATCTTTAATGTTTAAGATGTAGAGAAATTTAAATTTGAACTTTTTCCAAAATAACCTAGAGGCAAAAGAAAATCATTTTGAGACTACGTAGAACATATCTTTCCACATTGGTATAAAAATACGGACAGATGAAATTTATCATCGACCACCTTCAATAGAAATAAAAAGGAAAGCAAAACCCACTCAGGTTCGCAGAAAGTGCGACTCCAAATATAGAATACATTCTCATTTATCATGTAATCGATTCATGTCTGTTGGCGTATATCCTTTTCATCTATAGTTAATAAAGACTATTTTTGTAAGCCTCCCACTTTCATTACATGTCTTCTTTTGACTGCACATTTCATTTTTGGAGTATATATTGGAAAACATTTCGGTTTGTTATTCGTCACACATATATTGATATTACCAAGTCTAAAAGCTCCATAAAAATGTTAAGACTGAATAATATATAAATGCTGCTTCCCAGAATATATTTTTAAGCTGTTCATTTATTACTAAATATTTATTTCTAGCTTTAGACTGCGAGTTAATTTTATATCAGAGTATTTATTTCGGGACAATCTCAATATAAAATCTGAGGTTTTGTAAACATAAGATAAAAACTTTTCTACTTCGAAAGAGAGTTGCAGATTGTTTAATTTGCTTTTGAAATATCTATACATATTCGTTCATATTGTGCTTTCCAGGTTATTCTAGCAAGTATAGTGGAGCTGATGATAATATTCTTCTAACAAGAAGAGTGCAAGGTCTTTGGGTCACGGATTGAGTTCAAATTTTGTAGGATGGTAGATTTAGTTTCCTTGTTGATGAAGATATATGGTTATAGGGGCTATTACACAATAATTTTTTAGATATTTGAAGATGCAATTGAAGATACAATTCACTCGAAATACAAAGCAGCAGATGCCTATGCAACAATACTGCACTAAATCGATTAGCAAGATGCTTTTCGAAATTATGTTTTATTTGCTTTTATGACAAGTTTCACCATTGTACGGACCTTGAGGGGTGAAAAGCTAGTCATATTTTTATACTAATTCTGTTAACATGATAAATGTTTTATTTATTATTTCTTTTCACAATTTATAGTTTCCAGGCACAATTAACTAGCACTTAAAAAACTTTTCTTCTATTCTTCTTGCGAAGTGCTTTTATTGTTTTGTAATAAATATTACTCTGTACTTCTACGAATGATAATGACAAATAAAACTCTCTTATAAGGTTTCTAGTCATTAAACACATTTCATTTACAGTTTATTAAAACTCCATTATGTATCTTTATATGTAAAAATAGACATAAAATTTAAAAAAAAGGTATCCACCCTCCACGGACTCGAACCCGGCTCCTAAAGACATGGAACACCGGTCCGTTGCTGCTACGCTAAACCCATTAGGTGTAATTGTTTGCTACAGTTGAATATAACGAGTTAATTGCATCTTCGTTTGCTAATATCTAAAAAATTGAGTAGTGGCCCTATAATCATATATCTTCATCAACAGGAAAACTAAATCTACCATTCTACAAAATTTGAACTACATCCGAGACCCAAAACCTTGCACTCTCCTTGTAAGTTACAGCCGTGCGGAATGGAAACATCGTAAGTAATTTGAATCAAAATTTAATTCGTAAATTAGATACAAAATCAAAAGAACATACAGCAAATCTTGTATATATACCACATTGAAATCATTGATAATTTAGAGATATGTCTTCAGGGTGTTTGTAAGTAACAATCTACGCATATTTTTCTTGTAAGATATCTTATTTTACCATGAAAAACTAGAACTTTATCCAAATAAAATTTTAATTTTCAAGTATAAAATACCAAAATTTTGTTTATAATATTTGTTTCATAACTGTGAATTTTTAATCCAACACAGAGGTCAGGGGGTCATGTACGCGAACATCATAGTTTGGCGGTGTTCAAATCGAATCGCATGTTCAAGTCATGATTTCTCTATCATGTGCGGTCATGCGGGGGGAGGGGATTTCTGTTTAAATGGAATTGTGTGAAATTCAATTCAGGTGTATAGAAGTTGGGAGAATGAGGATCAAACTCTGATATTGTTCTCGTTATTTCATCTTGGACTAAGCTTACAAAGTTCATCCCTAATTTTGCAGTTCATAAATTTTATTGAAAACAGTTATTGTGTGTATGTATGTGAGAGTGAGTGAAAATACAGATTCCAAAAACGAAGCTGTAGTCTGAGCCCTTATGAAAAAGCAGGCCCCACCTCGACCCTTATAAGTGAACAGTATACATACCATTCGTTATCAAATATAAGTACAACCGGTAACCCGTGGCAAATAAATGTGTATGACTCACAATTTCACAAATCTAGGCACAAATCGATATGACCGATTGCCACCTTTCGAATAAACAATAATGTATGGTGTCGCCCATCCCGTATATTGGTTAGCGACGCTGACTGCTGTGCCGTTAGCCCTGGGTTCGAATCCCGGAGAAGACATGGATGCTTGTAAGTGTATAGTGCCTTTACGGCATGGAGGTACTCTAAATAGCCGTCGAACTGCAACTCCTCTCGTGAAGGTGGGGAATGGAGGAGAGAGGTGGGAGACCCCTGACCCTCCCTCAGGGTGTTCTTCCTCAAAATTGGGGTTGAACCGAGCTAAATCGTACTGTCACCTGTATGGTGCTCAAGGCTACAACCAACGACAAGCGTACATCAAGCCCTTACCATGATGAATTTTGTAGGCCTAGATCTGACTCAATCGAGGTCAAGAGGCACAAGAAATAACAACAACAACATAATGCATAGTGGTCGAACTAGACGACGAGCATGTCATAATAATACACTGTTGCCATTTTGACATATATTTCAGAATTCTCAGTTTTTCGAAAAATATGTCCAGGAATAACTTTTGACGATTAAAATTATTCGGATAATGATCTTATTGAGGCTAAGTTGAGAACGAGATGAGGCCGAGACCCTAGGCCCGGGCAATGTCTTTAAACATTCGCTGATCCCGATACATACAACCTCAAATTATCTTAATAATGTAGTAATCTGTTCGTCGGCTTAATTATTTCATGGAAACAAATAATTTCACAACCATAATTAAAATTATATTACTTGACAGCTGTGTGAATAAAATATAAAAATGTTTTTGTTGCAGTATAAAAATTAGTAATAATTATTTTTCTAAACATTTGCATTGCCTTTTGTTTTAAAGCTTATCAACAGAGCAAATATTTTATGACCTAATTTAATATCACTTTACTTAGTAGATAATAGTATGAGTGAAGATAATTATTTTCATGAAGTTATAGGATTTTCTAACAACAAATTTGATCTTTTGAGTCCAAATGAAAAAAATATAGCAAGCGGAATCTCACATTTTTATTTTCTTCTTTAAAGTAAAAATTAGTTCAAAGTATGTTCTAGTTTGAGCTTTGACCCAGTTCGCTCATGTCAAATGTGCTTTGAACCTATGATGAGAAATTGGAAACTTAACATAGATCTGAAAAATGCGAGGGTGCAAAGGATTTCTCTCCTGACTTTCAGCCAGTTTTTTAATCTATCTCTCTCTCTTAAAAATGAATTTTATGTCAACGAATTTTAAATGTGTTTTTTTCAAAAAGATAAATTAGAAAACGTTTTAATATAATAGTTATGTTGCCATCAAAACATTAAAAGCATATTCATTTAAGGCTGCTTTCGGCATGTGTAGGAGAGCATGAACTTTACGCGGAACACATTTTCCGACAGAAAACATGACTCAATTTTTATAAACAATTCTGACATTGTAACTCATGTATTTGTTTATAATATAGTGTTTTTTAAAATTTCAAAATATTTCCTAAATAATAATTTTTTGTCTTTAACATATAAAGGAATAGCTCATTTAGCATTAAAGTATTGGAGAAAAAAATGCGAAACACATTTTATTCAAGAAAAAATGTGACAATTCGGATGAAAGTGAGGAGTATGATAAAATAAGTGATTCTCTACAGGATAGTGAAGCTAGAATATAATATTAATGTTTGTGAGTGCTGTTATATCCTGAAAAGATATTCTGAATTTGGGTCCTATTCTTTAAAATTAGCCGAAGACAGCTCAGGAAAAAAAATTTTTAAACATCATAAATTAGACATATAAATTCAGATGTTAAATTATGTCAATTGTTTTTTCGAAATTAAATAATATCTTTGCTTACATAAAAGCTTTTTTTTTCCAATACTAATTTTAGCAGGCTTTTTCTAGTACAGATTACAGAACACAGCTAAGATAATAAACCTTTTTTTTTAAAAAAAAATTACTGAGTAAACTTTTTTAAAATCAGATTGTTATGAGGAAGGAAAGCATTGTTAAAATTAATATTTACCCACTTTTAAAAATAATCTTATAAAAAAATTACTGAAAACATCTCGATTCAAATTAAAAGTTCAATTAAACCCCGTTAGGCGCTCGAATCTCTCAGATGCATAATGAAAATAATTTGAGTGTGCGCCCACAGGATGAGCGGGAACGTTCCCTTCCTTCTATCTTTTATCACTCGCACTAGGGTTCAGTGCTAAGGACGCAGTCGACCGCTTCACATTTTGGGCGACAGGGGCCCTTGAATCTGATAGATGCCGCGCGCCCAACTACGTAATTTTTAATGTTTTCAATTTTTCGTTAATTTTCTAGTTTTTCTGTAACAGAGAATGTAGTTTTCTGTTTTATACTAAAATAACTAGAAACAATTATTTTGCAACTTCTTTAAGATAAATTTTTTTAACCAGAGTGCATCTAAGAGACGCCGTGCGAAGGCAGCCTTAGAGTAACAATCACACGCCTTGTTCTTTACGACTCGGGATTGAAGAAATATTTGATGTACAGCGCTATGTTCAGACGTAGAACCAACACCAAGAACTTAGAATAGAAAGTACTTTTCCATTTCTCAGGAGATCAAGAAAAGAAGACTATCAAAATTTTGTGGAGTAAAATGCGGAAAATTCATGCTTCTTGGACATTTTAAGATTATTTGTGAAGCCTGTAACAAAAGATCTCAAATTGTATGTAGGTAGTGGTAACAGCGATAACTAACCATTACCTTTGTAATGTGTTTTTTATTTAGAGATTATTCTGATTATATCTTAAATATCATATTACGACGTGTGTAATATACGTATGTACCCAACGGAGTCAAGTTTGTGCCAAAATAATTTATTAAAAAATGCTTTTAGCATTAAGTATATTTTTTATTATTATTTTAGACGTAATTAGTTTTGTTCATTGAGATGGTTGCCAAAAAGGGTTTCACTTTTCTTAGTTTTTTTTTTTTTAAAATTTTTCAACATACTTTTTTTTACTTTTTGGGGCTACATTTTCCTGTGTGTGTGTTTTACCCTTCCTTTCTTTTAAAACTTTATAGCGCATTTGCTTTGTATCGTTTAATCCCCAACGGCAATCGAATGCTTTGGTGCAACAGGTAGATCAGTACTTCTATCTACTATATATTACTACAGTAACAATCCATTATTTTGATAGGTTGGTAATGCTACAGGTAATACAAAAAAATAAGCGTTTCAGTAACACACATTGGACCTTATGAAAATATTTTAGGTATAACATTGCTTTTTAATGTCAAATCTCACCAATAAAATGTTTAAATCATCTTCAAACGTAAGTATAAGGTGATGCATCTGAGAGATGCCGCGCGCCTAAGGATGGAACTTCTTGAAGCGCGCCTGGCGGAGGGATAAAGTTATATATTTTATCTTATATTATAAAAGCAAACCTTATAGTAGAAATATAGTTAAAAGTGTGTTATAGTAATAAAAATCAAATCAAATTAGTGGTTTGATTTTTTTTTATTGACGTATCACTCTGAAGTTGCATGAGGAATGTTGAAGGAATGTTGAAGATAGACTTTTCTTATTCTGAACCGGAGTTAAATGGGGAAGACAACACCTGATCTGGCACCCTACTCTTCAAACTTCCACAACACACCAGTGGAAGGACTTTAAGACTCGACTCAAAGGCTCATAATTAGGCTAATGCCAATTAATAAAAAATTACTTAATTTGTCTCGACCCGCAGGTCGCGGGCGTGAGAAAGTTCGAGGAAGAAACAGACATGATCATAAAAATAGCTACTTTTATTCAATCGTTAGCCTTTTACGAAATATGCAATTTTGTAACTTAACTCTGGAAGCAATATGGAATTCTAACCCTTAATCGGATATACTAAATTGTTTTAAGTACTGGATTTGAAGCTCCTTGTTATGTTCCTTCTTGAAGCTCGATAGCTCGGTCAGCTCCAAGGTTGATTACTTCCACAATTCCTGGTGGATTCTACGTTGGTCTTATTCTCAAGACGGTGACCATCCAGTCACTGTTCACCTATTTCTAAAATTTGGATTTCACACTTAAGGTATCCAACTACTTGCGACAACTTTTTTTGGAAAAAAAATGAAGATATGGGGATATTTTTGTGGTTTTTAGATTTGCTTAGAACATTTTAAGAAAAATATGCTAAAATTAAGAAGATAAAAAGAAATTATTATTACTAAAATGGGAAAAAATGGGTAAAAATTGACAAAAAATAACATAAACGGGTCCCATTCTGTACCAAAAGTTTATGAACAAATTCTCCATTTTTCAATTCTGATGTGTTGCTATGTTACTTATTTTTGAAATGACCTCCAGGATAAGAGATATTTTAATTTTTACAAAAGCTGGAGCACTTTATCTTAGTAATTGTATGAAATTGCTTAAATAACAGTATTAAAACTAACATAAGAGTCTGTACATTTTGTAATAAAACAGTGATTGATAAACCTAATAGTTAAAACACTTCTTCTATTATACAGAACATACACAAAAAATTTTAGTTAATTATTTTCAAAACTTTTTTAGCAATCGCTGTCCCCGTTTCAGCATTTTCAAAAAAACACATTTCGAGTAAAACGCGTTTTAAAAAGTGTGGCATTATCTTGCTTAAAGATTAATGGCACCTGCTTTTACTAAAACACTTGTAGTTTTGTTCTAAGATGTTTATAAGATGGTCTATAAAATAAAATCATAAAAAAATTTTCATTTTTTTTTTTGGCAAAATTCTCAATTTTAGGGTAGTCGGATACCTTAACTCACATACTCAACGCCAGACACTTAAATAGAAGTTACATTTGCATAAAATCAAGTCATCTCTATGGAAAGCAGTTTTTAAACTAAAATCACAGTTGAAGAATATTTTCCCCAAGAGGATTAGCAGAAGAATCCAAATAGACCCCTAACAAATTGTTCTAGCGTCGATTTATTGCTTTTTAACATAGAAGCAACACAGGAGGGCTATATTATTAATATTTATATAAATAGTATCGAAAAAAATTCATTATCCATTTACGCATTCTCTAAAGGCAACCTCAATTCTCGATCAAAATCAAGATTAACAACTATAATAATCTTCTAATCTAATTAAGATTCAATTACGACATAGTTCTTCTCGTGTCTGTGACTTTTATGATGTTGGTTGCTTAATTTTTCATTACCATTATACTTTACGATTCCACATGTGAGTTTTAAGCTACCTTATCTTATACCCAAAATATTGCGGGGAGATATCTTGGATTTATGTGTAATATGGAAATATGAACAAAAGAACATATTTTATCTCAAATTGTGTCGTTCATTTTTGCATGCAAAAAATAGCCTATTGGAACAAGCTTGAAGGCGAACTACTGGGTTTACTGTACTTGCGTTTAGATGAATAGCATTATAAAAATCAGGTCGTATCCTTTTACTGTGAATTCACCCTATTTTTTTCTTCATTGTTTGACGTAATTCCGCTTCTAAGTTTGCTTATTTGGTAGAATTATTGCTACCAAGGGCAATTTTATTAGAGGAATAAAAGTGAATATTTTCATTAAAAGTTGCTTCCAAAATGTATTTAATGAAACTAGTTTTGAGTACATTATGTAGGGAACTCAAACTTATTCTTCACTGTTGACCGGTTGTTAGTTTATTTAATAATTTCTTGCTTTAAAATTTTAATCTTATTTAAAATGCATCCGCATTTTAAAATTGAAAAATTTTACTGTACAAATTTTATAGCTTATAGCATGAAAATTATAAACTTATAAGTTTATATTATTTTAGGGGAGTTTTTAACTATCACAACTAACTGTTATTCGCGTACAGTGGTGTATATACAGAAGAGTGGGGCTTGGGGCCTCTTAGATCTTCCCATATAGCTCAAAAGATTTTTAATTTTCAACATAAATAATACATCTAGGTGCTTTTTTGCTTACGTTTTTTTTTTTTAAAATAGAGGAAAGTAGTCTGTGTATGCATCATTGTTCGTGAACAGCGCATTTATAAAATAGATTCTTTTGTTGTAACGTGTTACTTGTAATTCAAGTGAGGGGATTTAATTCGAGCACATCTTTGATTACACATGTTCGAGAAAAAGAACTGCATTAAAAATTTGTACGTACATGTATATTAGGTTCTATAAATGATTATGAACAATTACAATGCATGCACATATTCTTAGTTGAAACGAATATAAAACTAAACACGTAAGAAATAATTTACATGCAGAATTGGAAAGAGAAAAAATTAATATGGTGTGTTGGATGTAATTCTTACTCTTTAAATATTACGCATTTAGTTCTTATAGAAAAACCATATACTACTACAACTAACTTTTTTAAAATAAATATTGCAAATTTAAAAGAAGAAATTGATTATTTCTGGCAACTCTAATTTAATGCGATTATTTATTTATTTTACACATACGTATAGTTTTACATAACACGTAAAAGGATCATTAAAAATGTTAAACCTCGTAACAAATTTCTCTTAGTAGAGTTTTCCTAAAATGTAATCTACCGTTGAGAGAAAAAGAAAATCAGTTTTTTTTTAGACTAAAGTCTTTTTAAATGAATATATTTTATTTATTTTTTAATTTTTCTCGTAAGTGATTCTTTTTTGGATCAACACAAATCTTACACTGTTATTTTCTTTATATAATTATTATGTTTGATGCAAAACAAAAAAGTAAACAAACGGTAAAAAATATTGAAGATATTTATAATTTTACAAAAATGTTTCCAATTACGTTACATGTGTTTTAAAAATACTGAAAACATTTAAATAAAGTAATGTTTTTTTCACTGTAATAATAATTTTTAACTTCTAAAAGAGAATATATTGAAAGTAATATAGTTCATTTATTATTCGCATGAAAGGTAAGCCCTGTTTTCCAATACATTATTTGCTCTCAATCAAGTTTAATAAACATTTCGAATGGTAAAAAAAAAAAATTCTTGACAATTTTAGGCATCAATTCAAATGAGTATGTTTAATTCCCAACAACAAAGAGTTTCTTTGGTCCATGTAGTTTAAAATTTATCTCCAATCCAGAAAATGTATAAGTGAATCTTTTACAACGTCTTGGTACTTTTCAGCAAACACCAGCGGAGAGAGCGCGAAAATAGTGTTGTCACCTAGCAACCGACCGTGTAGTTGCTCCGAGGAAAACCAGTTGCGTAGAAGAAAAAATAAAACAAGGATAGAAAAGAGCGTAACGGTAAATCAGGAGTAAACACGGTCTAATTAAAGCTGCTTCTTCGACTTTGGGCGGAGGTTTTGTTTTGAAAGCAAGTGTTGTTGACGCCCGATCGCTCTTCTTGCTGTGTGTTTCTGGTTTTGAAAGTGATGGCTCATTCTTTATGCCAATTATAGGTCCTTTAACTTTGCCACAGGAATCAGTTTTAATTTATGATCTAGTTTTGCATATGTGCATTCTTGTTTTGGAACTACGAATACTTATTTTCGTCATTAAGACATCAATAAACTGATTTTCCTGCGATTTATACCGGTTTTTGTTGATATCTTTTAGCTGATGCATAGTAAACACATAAATATCGTGATCATATTTGCCAGATAAACATTCGCGTATTTAACACTTTTTTGTCATTGATACTGTAATGTCCTAGTCTTGTCAATTGATGATTTTTGAATTATTTTATTAATGGTTTATTGGATCACGATCACACCACATGAAATTATTTACAGTTTTTGTAAATATTTTAAGCAAAAAAATCAGAAATATCCCGAGTTTGTTGACAATTGAAGAGAAATAAAGCAAATTATTGGTCAGTGTGGCATCCAACAAAAAATTTCACGCAAAGTTCTCTGGTAGAGCTCACGGATTTCTCTTCGAGAGACAATCACTGAATTATCTCTTCATAAAGCTCACTGGTGGAGCTTACCGTATTCTCCCGTTGCGAAACTATCATCGACTCCAAATCTCCACACTAAGCTCACTGGGGGAGCTCAACAACCGCTCTCGTCGAGAGGTAAACACTGAAAGACTCGCGTGGCACTCACGCAGGCGCAGTCCCTTGGATCAGTCCGCGTTGCCACCTAGAGTTTGAGAACGGGTCTAGAGTTCGTTACAATACCATTTTTAGTTATCGTACTTAAAAAAAGAGAGGGTTGAGGGTTTTTCGAGGTCAATTTCTTAAAGTCCTAAAACTTTTTCAAATTAATTGACTTCATCAGAATTTTTAAAACATAGTTATCGATTTACATGTATTAGAAATAAATACATTTCAGAGGTTCTTTCCTTTTGACCGTTCCTGTTCAAGAAACTGCTGTAGGTTAGTGATCATGATCGAGAGCTCGTGACCAGTAGCGTACACAAGGGGTGGGGAAGGGTTCGGGGCTCAACCCCTCCCTATAGACCAACAAATTTTTAATTTTTACCATAGAGGATACCCATCGGCGCTTAAGTTTACGTGTTTTCAGAATGCAATCCCTATGCCACTGCTTGTGACCGATGTTGTTTCCATTGAGTCGCGAGTTCGAATCATGATGCAATTAAGGATCGTTGTTGTTGTTGCCTTCTGATCGATAGTGGCAGATCGAGGCCCAGGAGCAAGGAACAAGGCTTCCCTGCAAAGTCAGGTTTGGAGCCCAAGCTTTACTTGGTGTCAGTTGGGCTTTGGGCCCACTAGAATCCTGCCCCCCCCCCGCGACAGTGAGGATTGCGAGGGTGTACATTATGCCCCTGGGTGACCGTATGATTTGGCTCTCGGGGGGCACTTAGTATTATTTGTGTAGTGGGGTTGATGTACTTTAAATCTGTCGAGTGTCTTCACATCGGAATTGTAAGGAAGTTTGGAGAGTGGAATGCCAACTCAGATATCGTCCATGTCAATTGATCGTGGCTCGAAATTGCGAGGTCCATTGTTAGTATTCCTCGTATTGTGCTTCAATGTGAGAGTAAATAATAAAAAATAAAAAAAAGAAACGAGCCTTACAGTAGTCGCATACGATGTGTAACATCTGACATGTTATCGTGGTAAAATCGCAATACCAACTTAAATCCTGAAAGAAATGAATCGAGTAGATTGGAAATAATTTTCTATGGAATTATTATATCTTTAATGAGAATTTTATTTAATTAACACAAGGAGTAATGCAATTTTTTTATCAAAAATAATTATTGTTATTCAATTTGGGGAGGAGCGGTAATGATAATTTATGATAACTAAAATATGACAAATATACTTGTGTTTTCAAAGTATTTAAAAACCGTTGAAAAATAGCGTCAATAACAGTACCACTGTTAGTTGTCGAAACATTTCGATTTGTGTTCATTTCGAGCTTGAGTTCATCATTCAAAAAAGCTATGAGTGGCTCGGCTTCTAGCAAACCGAAGTTAACTTTAAAATCACCACTCAAAATCCTGGGAAGCGAGTGATAGTTTCTTCTTTTAAAGAGCAGAACCACTTTCAGAACATGGTAAAAGTACAAAATGCAGGAAATCTTTAATTCTTTGAACCGTTTGATTCGGGGAAATGTGTACGACCACCGAAATTACTGTTTGTCCATTTTCAAATAAGGATTCTGCCGCACTTATGTCCCCAATAGCTTGACTAACAATACCCAGTCCAATTGTTTGACGATAAGTAATACCCATATGAGGAGCTACAACATGTGAGTTGTTCTGTTTACGATAGATCGCAACACCAGCTGCTCTGTGGCCCGGTCGTTTAAATTGTACGCAGCAATCGAAGTCAGGTATCGAAACACGTTCGTCATTGTCTAACGACGTCTCTGCCTAAACGACGTAGCTTCTTCTCTGATCCTGAAGTGAGAAAACAAAAACAAAGATCCCACGGCCTAGACCACAGGATGTGGGAGATGGGGGTGGAGCCCCTCCCGGATGAAGGAGAAAAAACAGAGCTTCAGTGAATAGCGCGCGCTTCCCCAACTTCCTGTTACGCATTTCCGTCCCCTTTTCACGAAATCACTCCCACAAATCTCCAGCAATCGAGAGGAAAGATGTTACACATCAAAAATTCAGTAACTTGTCTGAGGGAATGATCGCACTGTTCAGCTACACGAGGGCTTTTGGCGACGGACCTCGTAATTTTGAACCATGGTTAAGTGATGAGAACGACACCTGAGCTGCCCCCCTCTCCTAACTACCACACCAACGGGAGGACGTTTGAGTTCTCGACAGATTTAACGTGCATTGCTCCCCTACACGGCGGGTCTTTAGTGGTACTGGGCTCGAACTCATGACACACCAGCCATGATCCGATACCTTGACCACTTGGCTACCGCGTTCACGTAACTTGTCCGAGAATTGTTTAGTAAAGATAATCATCACAATTGCAACACAAAATAGATTTTGTAGTTTAACATAGGTCATCATTCTTGATTATATATATGTATGTATATAATTCCCAAATTATTTTGCATTTCTTATATGCTGTGTTTTCTTATATTATTTCTAACAATTTCTTGCTTTTGATCCCAGCTCTTGTCATAATCGTAAAATGCATTGAAACAGAAAAACGTACAAAATTTTTTATACTTTTAAATATTATTCCAAACTGAATTATACGAAGGCATCCTTTCTACCTTATAGCAAAATTACACCTAAATCAGCAAAATTCATGAAGTTAAAAATTCAGAATCTGAATAGGTTACAAATAGAATCATTACGAATTTTCTTACAGAGAATTTAATAATTTTGGTTTCACTTGAAAATCTGTACTGTTGGAAAATATTCCCTTAAACTGAGCGATTTTCACTGCACAACAATCCATGGATTTCTCTCCTTTCAGAAAGATAAAACTGCAAATGAAATAAAATGTTAAAAAAATACAGGATAAATATAAGCAAATTTTTAAAAAAATAAATGTATTATAATTTTGTTGTTAATTTCTTTTTGAATTTATCACAGCATTTAATATGTTTTATTCTTCAAAATAATATTAATAAGACAGCATAATTGTTACTTTATTTTGTTAGACATATCATTCTACATTTTGTTCAATTAGTTTTCAAATGTAAGTTACATTCGCTTGATTTAATAATGTATAAATTCTGCACTGATTCAAAGAGCATTCTGAAATCTTGACAACGGATATTTCTAGTACATTGTAATCTGAAAAGTCATCTTCGCAGCACATCTTTCATTTCTCATAATTCAATAAGTTAATTAAAATTTTTTTGAAGTCGTGATTTTATAATTACAAGCCGTATATTTAGGTTAAGTTATATCATATGAACAAACATAATTTTGGAATTAACCTGATTTTACACTGCTTTCAGAATATGAATTCAAAATCAAAATATAAAAATCCAAAAGAGTAAATTACAAACATCAAATAAATAACTAAATTAAGAACGTCGCTATACATTTCTTGCATAAAATAATAGCTCTAATAAATACTTGAAAATTATCTACTTTCGTATCAACTTTGCGATAATTTTTGTAATGTAAGCAAACCCGCGATGGCTGGTCGAAACAAATTTAACTTCTATCCTCGATTTCAAGCTCGCAATTCAATTAATTAATTTTAAAACTGTAAAATATTAAAATTCGTGGTCAGATACATTTTTCTATAACCTTCTGATCTATATAACTATATATTTAAATTAACTGCTCCATATTTTA